>JACEFZ010004239.1:647500-802500 GCA_014155875.1 Cepaea nemoralis | reverse complement strand
TTTTTGGCAACAGTAATTGGAAGCAGCTCAAATAGCAGGTTTTCACTGCGCTTACGTTCGATTTCTAAGTCACGTGTCCGTTCCTATGAGGTGAATTGCATAATGAAAACAATTAACGACAAGTTTGTTTGTTTTTTGTTTTTTTGTTGTTTTTTTGTTTTTTTGTTTAAATTATAACTTCCAAAAAAATAATAAGTCTTAAAAGCCAGCAAGATCGACTTCATTCCACCGGGTTTTATCCCATACGGCTCTGTCTCTTTCCACAGGGCGGCCTGCCGAAAGCGTCGCACAAAGCACGAACTCCGTAGCTCCAGCGACGACCCCCAGGAGTCTCCGAGAAAATGCACTCGTGAATAGAAAACCGTAGCCCGGAATCGAACCCACAACCTACGGAGCGCAAGACAGACGGCTTGACCACTTCGCCACGGAGACTTAGCTTATCCATTTGCCATCCTGCGCTATGGTGTAGTGCGGTTGTTCTTGTTTCACCAAACATTTCGTCCGCGTTCTTGCTACCCAGCTTATCATCTGGGCCATGAGTTCAATCCCCAGAAATGGTGGAATTAGATTTGGTCCCACCTGCTCAATAAATACGTCGATTCAGACTCGTGAAATTATCCTACCAGTTACACTATGAAGGTCCACCTAGACTCGTGAAATTATCCTACCAATTCCACTTTGGAGGTGCACACAGACTGATGAAATTATTCTACCAGTTCTACTATGTAGGTCCACCCAGTCTCGTTAAATTATTCTACCAATTCCACTATGGAGGGGGCCCAGCCAGACTCGTGAAATTATCCTACCAGTTCTACTATAGAGGTCCACCCATACTCGTGAAATTAGTATTAGAGATGTGTTTATTATGGAAAGAATAGACGAATCGAAACATTATTTTATTAATAATGTACATTAATCAAGAAAGTACATAAATGTAAACAAGGACTAGGAACTATGTCAACAATGCTGGTGTATGTTTGTCACTTGTCGTCCCTGGGGGAAAGTGGATTCAACAAGCACACCTTTAAAATCCTTCTTATACTTTGGAATTATTGTCAGACCTTTGTCTACACTCCCACGTTATGTCTTCTAATCACTATCTCTCTCTATCTCTCTCTCTCTCTCTTTTATTCCTTCATAACATACCCCGACAACAGTTTCCTCAAACAATTAATAGAATATTTAATGCTGAAAACTATGTCAGGTGTAGGTATTGAATGTGTATATGTAATTGGTGGTGTAGTCTATTGTGAATGCGAGATAAGACTCTGTATGTCTATGTTCTGCATCACATCTCTCATCCGTATACGGCCATCCGACAACACATCACACATATGTGGACAGCTCTCACCTGGAGATGCTCCTCTCCGACTGAGTCTGGACGTATTCCAGTATCTTGAAATTTTTTCACAGTCCAATCACCACGGAATAATGAGATTGCGGTAAGTCCATGAATTCTACAGATTCCCAATTCAGGAAGTTACTAAAATCCCTTACTGAATGCACACCACCACTGTCTAACACTGTATCTATATATAATATATATATAGATCCGACACACTGTCTCCAGTTAGTTCATTAACAATTTTTTGTAGGCATGGAAACTGTTCGTGAATTATCCATTGTTTCTTTTATATTAGTCCACAGTGCAAATATATGTAGTTTATGTCGCCCTGCCTTCAGAGAATTAACGTCCTTTCCACTGCTTTCTTAACCTGGATATTATTTATTTTCAGAGTTCATCTATTTGCGATTAGTTATCGCTGCCCACGAGTATTAAATTTCTATAATCTTAGCTGTTATGGTGAGGTAATTTATCTCTGCACAAGTTAAGTGCCTTTTTTATCTTCTCTGGGTATGTCAGGAGACTTTTTGTAGAACCTGTTGGAGATAGATAACCAGGTGATATCAGCCTGCCTCAGACTAATTCTTATGTGAGAGTATGCCTCCGGCCGTACTCAGACGTTACCGAACGATACTCTGACATAAGACATATGAGTTCACTAAATTCTAGACGATTAGATAAAAGAAGGAAATGGTAACGGCAAAGCACAGACACCTAGTTCACTATGCTAGATTACTAAGCTAAAGCTTGATTACCTTATACTATCTATGGTAGTCCATGAATTGAAATACAAAAGCACATAAGCACCACTGTCCCATCGCCTCTAAACAATTAGGGACATAGTATTTCTCTACGTATAAAGGACGCATAGAACAATTCTCCTTCTAGATGGAATAGTTGGTCTCACACTAAACAAAAAAACAAGTTCCCAACTATTTATACCTTGGTTCCAATTCTCCGTTCTTTTTGATGTTCATACATCAACAATCGAATTTGCCGTTACTTCACATCAAAGGTTTGTGAAATCGCTTATTCGCTCTTGTCCGCTCATTCCCGTTTCCTCCGCTAATCCCCGTTTTCCCCACTCATCGTACATCAAACATTTCCAACTCTTTGATCAATGACTTCGTGTTTTCCACACCGATCGTACCAATCTCGCTCAACGTAGTTTGCCCGGTGAAATCTTCAGTCAATGACCCTTATAACAACTGTATCTGTCTTCTATACCATTCGGTCAATGACCGTCACTCTGTCCTCACTCAAGACTGAAGTGCTCGATTGTTTTTTCTGACTAAAGGTCAATAACTTCCCATCCTCATACATTGCAAGTAATTTTTCTATTTTAGTTTATCGTGGAATCGCTAAACTCTCAATATCCCGTGACAATGTTGATGATAGCTTAGTAACTGTACCATTATTATGATTGTTTGTTTTTGTGTTTTATGTACGTGCATGTGTGTGTGCATGTGTGTGTGTGTGTGTGCGCGCGTGCGCGTGTGTGTGTGTGTGTGTGTGTGTGTGTGTGTGTGTGTGTGTGTGTGTGTGTGTGTGTGTGTGTGTGTGTGTGTGTGTGTGTCCGAAACTTCTCTGTAAAGTCATTAAAATTTACGAGGGTAAGTTAATAAGTAAATCACAAATGGCTGTAGAAAAATAACTATCTATGATAACAACTTGAAACCAGTTTATTTTTGTACATACACTGTCCCTTTATTTCTCAACATAATTTCCATCACCATTGTTATCCCATCGATTTATCAGTACTCCCAAACCGGCTGCATAGAACTGCGTGCTCTGCTTTCTAAACTACGTTTTCACTTCACATTCAACTTCGGCGTCATTCGCGAAATGTCTCCGGCCAAGGTGGGTTTTCAGTGGACAATACGTAAGTCACACTGTGGGATTTCAGGTAAATGAAAACAGGGCACGCAGATTTATACAGCAGGTGTGGGAGGACTGATAAAACGATGGGATAAGCACATCAATGTTGGTTGAAATTATGTTGAGAAATAAAGGGGCAATGTATGTATAAAAATAAACTCGTTTCAAGATGTTATTATAGTTGGTTACTTTTCTACAGCCATTTGTGACTTACTTATTAACTTACCCTAGTAGTTGATGTCATTGAGGCTGACTCGGCCTGACTTCTCATGTACACATAAAGTGGGGTGTGTAATACAGAATGTTTCCCTGTACAAATAACATGGGGTGTCTAGCACATAACTTATCATGTAGACATAACATAGAGTGTCTAACACAGAACTTCTCATGACTATATAGCATGGGGTGTCTAACACATATAGTCTCCTCTACATATAACACGGGGTGTCTAAGACACAGAACTTCTCCTGTACACATACCATGAGGTATCCAAAACACAAAACTTCAAACGTACTCTTAGATTTAAAAATCTAAGGTATGGAGCATCCGTTTAATATTTTCCCTAGGGTATAGTGGCGTGTTGGGAAATGAGCAGGACTGACAGACTGGTTGGATCTGCACCACTGGGAAGGTCCTGGTGCACAATTAGGCAGATGTAGTCTTAGTTCTTTGGGATAGTCTTAAAGTGTGGAAGAACAGATACACCACCATTGCCTGGAGAGACTGGTGTGGTGGGGAATGGCCAGAGGCTCTGGTCGACATTCAGTTCTCCGAGAAAAGGCCAGAGGGGTACATTATTAGATTGCAACTTGTACCATTAGTGCTGTGATTCTTCGCTGGTTGTTGAAGATGGAAAAAGCGAATATGTTGATATCCCAAGTGCTGTGATGTTCGTTCTTAACTCAGCTCAACTCATCACGAAACTACCCATGCACATTTAACACAGCATGGTGGACACGAAACTACTGATTCTATACTGAACAAAGGCTGTCTCACACAGACAGACTCCTGATCTAACAAACAGTCATTACCTGAAGTGTCTGTGCGAAGTCCTGGATCCTACTGGTCAGTCTGTACACGGCAATGATGACCACCGGGAACAAGATCAGAGCTACAACCATCACACAGATGGCTTCCAACAGGGCAGAGGTCAGACTGTCCACTTCTTCTTGTAGTCCTGTTAGTATGTCTTTGGCCAGCGAGTCCTGAATGTCCTACAGATGTTGGTGAGAGCGACATTAATTAACGGTACAACATGTTGTTGTCCTAACCACATGCCATTGTACACTCAGGTTACGAAATTAACGAAACAATATAGTAATGCTGTTGTGAGTTTTCACATGACACCGACATGCACTCAAACAATATATTAATGCTGTTGTGAGTTTCACAATATACCGACATACATTCACACAATATATTAATGCTATTGTGAGTTTTCACACGACATCGAAATGCTGTTCTGAGTTTTCACACGACACTGACAAACATTCAAACAGTATATTAATGCTGTTGTGAGTTTTCACATGAAACCGACATACATTCAAACAATATGTTAATGCTGCTTGAGTTGTCACACGTCACAGGCATACATTCAAACAATATATTAATGCTGTTGTAAATTTTCATATGACTCCCACATACATTCAAACAATATATGTATGCTGTTGTGAGTTTTCGCATGACACCAATATGCATTGAAACAATATATTAATGATGTTGTGAGTTTTCACATGACACCGATATGTATTCAAACAATATATCAATGCTTTTGTGAGTGTCCACACGACACCCACATACAATCAAAACATATATTAATCCTGTTGTGAGTTTTCACATGACTCTGGCATACATTCAAACACATACATACACGATAACTCTTAAATAACGCTTGGGTGTGTGGCATGATTTGTCTGCGTGTGTACGTGATTGTTACAGATTAAAATGTCATGATGTCAACGGTTTTCAAGACATACAATGGCTGCTGTCACTCGTTTAGCTCGCCAATTAAATTGTGACAAAAATGAGGTAGTGAAGGCTTTCTCGGATGGAGTGGAAAAGACATCAAAACAAATAAAGTATCCATACGTGGAGAGGCTGAATCAGAGGGTTGTGAGTAGTGCGTATGGACGACGCTCAACCCGTATAGGAACATAGGCCTGTGTGCCTGCCAGCTGCCATTGGTACCACCAGCGTGGGAACCCTTCGTTGGCTACAGTAGAAGGTGAGAGAGCACTTGTGGCGGTGTCGCTAGTGCAATGATGTTGATTTTGTTAATTGCATTTTTCATATTTCACAACAGTATTGACGTTATTTTAGATTACAGAGGCTATTTCAAATGGACAACCACATATTATGTTATCAGACAGACTTTGGGAACAACACCTTGTGCCACATATATTGAAGGGTTGAAGATCAAATGGTTCGGCCATCTCAAGCAACACCAGCACTGCAGATTCATGGAGGAACTTCTGATACGAGAGCAAGACGATGCCCAAACAGAAAATGGATTCATGCCATCAAAGACATTGCACAATCACAGGAAATATTAACAAATATTCCTCCCCATGACGCTTGAAGGCAAACGTGGATGATAATGATGATGACAATGATGATGATGGGATGAACTAGCACAAATTTAACCAAATGTTCAGCAGAAGATATCCTATTACTTATTATTGAAAATATATACCCCGAATGATGGCCCCTGGACATGTGAGAGTTAAAATATAGACCCCAGATGCTGGTCCCTGGACATGTGAGAGTTAAAATATACACTCCATATGCTGGCCCCTGGATATCGTCATCATCATCAAGTGCCCTGCCTGCTGGCGTAGGCGTTCATGGCTCTCCACAGATCTCGGTCTTTGGTGTTCTGGATCAACTCTGCGGGTGATATTCCTCCATGCCACCGTCTCAATCCATCCAGCATCATTTCTCTTGGTCTGCCTCTGCCTCTCTTCCCCTCAATCTTTCCAGTTGTCACGATGTTCTCCAATGTCTCTCTTCTCATCACATGACCAAAGAAAGCTGTTTGTCTCTTTCTTATTGTTGTATATAGTGTTCTAAGTTTCATTAGCCTCTTTCAGGCAATCGTTGTTAGTTACTCTGGCAGTCCAAGGAATTCGCAACATTCGTCTCAAAAACCACATCTCTGTTGCTTCTAAGTTCTTCCTAATTTGTTCATTTACATTCCAAGATTCACTGCCATACAGCAAAACTGGTTCTATATAGCATTTCAGCACTCTCTTTCTTACATTCATTGACAGTGACTTATTGCATAAGATACTCTTCATTTTCTGAAATGCGGCTTTTGCTTGCCCTATTCTGCTCTTAATCTCTGTTGTACATCTTCCATCTGATGTTATAAATGCCCCTAGGTATTTAAAATTATCCACTTGGTTAAGAATTTTCCCTTCTATTTCTATGTCACATTTTGGTGTCACCATTTTCTTTGATATCACCATTGTTACTGTTTTCTTGATATTCAGTGAGAATCCTTTCTTTGCACTCTCTGTTACTACAATGTCCAACAATTGTTGTAGGCCTGCTGCATTATCCGCCACCAATGCTGTGTCATCTGCATAGCGTATATTGTTTATATTATAACCTCCGATTAGTGTTCCTGGCTTCTCTTTGAGAGACCCCTGGACATGAGAGTTAAAATATAGACCCCTGATGATGGCCCCTGGACATGTGAGAGTTAAAATATACACCCAAAATACTGACTCCTGGATATGTGAGAGTTAAAATATATACCCCAGATTTTGGCCTCTGGACATGTGAGAGTTAAAATATAGACCCCAGATGATGGCCCATGGACACGTGAGAGTTAAAATCTGCAGAAATCATGAAGAAGACAAAGCCAAAGCTTATGCTAGATAGATAATAGCCTCTAACGCAATCTGACAAAACCCACAAGTGTCGATTCTGAAACGCCATAAACATGTCAGTGTTGGGGGACGCCGCCCGTCATGACTCCCCTTCAGAAACAATCGTTCAGGAGACAGCCGATGGCAACGAGAAGAAGGCCAAAAACATCCTCGAAGGAGAGCAACTAACAGTGGACTAGTAAATGTATTGCTGTAGTAATAAGTATCACCCTGGGTAGGGGAACATTGGGGTATCCTACTGTCGCTTCCTTTATGCTATCCCAGCGTCACACAAATGGGGAAGAGGGAAGGGGGAGAGGGAATCCGAGTTCATTGTTACACGAACACATACACATAACAGACAGACAGCCAGACAGACAGACAGACAGACAGACAGACAGACAGACAGACAGACAGACAGACAGACAGACAGACAGACAGGCAGGCAGACAGACAGACAGACAGACAGACAGACAGACAGAAATAGATACACAGAGACAGACAAACAAAGATAGAGAGAGACAGAGACATATAGAGAGAGAACAGACAGACAGAGAGCAGGAATATGACAATTTACTTCCCTACTAATCCTGGGGTTGAGTACTGAAGTTTAGCTTTCTTGGATAATTACAGCCTAAGCACTCTTGTGTACGTTGATATGATAGCACAATTCACCTGACACAGAAAGTCAAGGATATGACAGTACTGTACACCTTATACTGACAGTCAAAGATATGATAGAACACTTCACTTTATAGTGACACTCAAAGATATGACAGCACAATTTACCTTACACAGACAATGAAAGATCCCATAGCACAGTCTACCTTACACTGATGGTCAAAGATCTAATAGCACGGTACACATTGGTGAGGAATCAAACAAACGACCACCGTGGCAAGCATGCTAACCACTGCTCTACAGCGACACCCTGTGAACATCTGTGGCTACCCCATCCATCCATCCATCATGTGCCATGTCGGTAAGCGTGGGCGGTCATGTTCTGCCATTTCACTCGATCAACAGAGTCGTGGATCAGTTCCGTGTTTCTGTCTCGACCATGCCACAAGGCCAAGCCATCCAGATACTTGTTTCTAGGTCTTCCCCTTGGTCTGTTCCCCTCGATCTTACCAGTTGTCACCAAGTTCTCCAAATCATTTCTTCTCATAACATGCCCAAAAAATTGTGACTGTCTACGTCTAATGTCTCTGATCAGTTTACGATCTTCATTTGTTTCTTGAAGGACTTGTTCATTGGTCTTTCTGGCTGTCCATGGTATTCTTTGCATTTTCCTCAGAAACCACATTTCTACAGCCATCAGATGTTTTTCAGCCTGGCTGCTCATTGTCCAAGCTTCACATCCATATAAAAGTACAGGTTCTATGTAGCATCTCAACACTCTTTTTCTCGTTTCAATTGACATATTTTTATTGGTCAGTATGTTTTTCATCTTGCTAAAGGCTACTTTTGCCATGGCGATTCCTTGTTCTAATCTCTTCAAGGCATCTCCCATCAGATGTTTTTACTGTTCCGAGATAATTGTACCTATTCACTTGTTGAAGAATATTCCCATTTACTTGTATATTACACTGTGGTATTTCGTTCTTCCTAGTGACGACCATAATCTGTGTCTTTTTACAATTTAATTCTAACCCTTGTTGTTCACTGTGTGTAACAACCGCATCTACTAAATTTTGCAGGTCCTGTTCATTGTCCGCAATCAAGACTGTATCATCTGCATATCTAATGTTATTGATGCATCGTCCCCCAATGTTGATTCCTTCCATATTTTCAATATTTCTGAAAATATTTTCACTGTACAGGGAAAACAGATCTGGAGACATTACACATCCCTGTCTCACACCTCTCTTAATAGGCTGATATTGGCTTACTTCATTATCAACTCTTATGGCAGCTGTGGCTACACCAACAACTTAAACATCGCAAGGCGTGATAGACGGTCCATGACAACTACAGTCCCTACGCTCAAGGTATTTATCCAGCTAACCTTTCAAGGGGATGACGTAATGCAACGCCTACACGACCGGCTCATTACAGCAGTGGGCCGAACATTATGTGCTGCAACTCTAGTTATTAGGTACAGGACCACACCTATTCCAACCCCAGTGTCGTGTCCTCCTTTAAAGTGTCATCCCTGCAGTGAAGAGAGTCAACACCCACATTATAATATTTTTCCCTTATCAATATCCTGGAGTAACGTATATGAGACGTGTATGCGCAGAAAATGTGTGATGTGTTCTATACTGTGTGTATGATCGGACTTTCAGATAACAGCATAGTTTCTTCATTGCAAGGGCACACCACAGCACATTAAATCATAACCAGTGCACCTCACCCGGTGTCGAAACCCTTTTGCCGGATACTGACTGTCATCTGTAGCCACCTGGTAATCCATCTTCATGATCATCCGAAATAGATACTGTTAGTAAGTACAGATTGATTACGGACTGGTTGCAAACTAACTTTGTAAGTTCCTATCGGTCCTAAAGAATGCACAAATCCTTTGTAATGTATTTAGGTTTTACTGTTAATGTTTCTACACTTGACCCTAACTAGTGTTCATATAGGTTCAAGTATATGTCATATGTAATATTACACGGGAATCTAGCACACGATGTGACTTATCCGTTAATGTTCTCGTTCCTTAAACAATGTTTGTCTGATGTGTGATATATCAACAATCATCACCCATCCTATGTGAACCATACCACGCAGGAGTCGTTATATTGGCTGGCTCTTCTGGGCCATGCCATGGTGAACCCTTCTGAGTATGAGTCCAGCGTAAACATATATCATCTTTCTTCTCGGACATTATTCCTTTTCCGTAAGAATCATTGTAGAGTCCAACTGGTGGTCGTCCAATTGGAGTGCACTTCTCCAAAACCAGTGTTGAGTTTCCTAGTAACTGGTGGGGAACCTGTGGGAAAACCAACACATCATGTGAGAGCACTAGTCACTGATCCTATCGGCTGGGTGTAAGCTTATTACCCTGCTCTGTTATTACACAGCTAACTACTCTGTCAGAGAGCCTTATAGCTTCTCACCTACGTCCGAATCAGGCTATGATAAGGAAAGACCAATAAACAAAGTGCAACCTCAGTATTCTATTCACCCTAGCAGAGCCAATATCACTATTCTACTCTAACTAGTTTTCCACTAACAGTGCTAATCATCACACTATAGTTTTAACAAGGCTACAGTCTATATTAATTAGAACTAATAGACTATATTGACTACCTTATGCAAAACCGCCTCATTCCCGGGATGGCTACTACACTTTGCCATAACGACACATGCTAGTTAATTTTAAATTAATCTAACACTGTAGAGCTCTCCCACAAACACGTCCATCATAATCCACGGTTTTGGTCAACTCTGTTTCTCCCAATCATGGTTTATGGCAAAACCCAAAATTGGTCACGTGACATGGTTGATGTCCTGCAGGTGTTATTTGGGCATATCATCCATTGTCAAGAATCTATTTTCCCTGGCTTAGTCACTGTCAAAGTTGTCATCACTTGTTTAGATTCCCAAAACAAGCCAGCGAGTTCCTGTATACTGCCAACAACAGTTGCCAATAACAAGCCGTCAATCTTCTGTCGACTGGTGACAATCACCGCGGCCATTTCTGTTTGATGTCTGGAAACTCTAATGACAGACGTACTGTTTCCTGTCTCTAGCTGCCAATTCCGGTTGTCTCTGACTGTGGACAAACTGTCAAAGTGATGTATGCATTCATCTCACTTCCGAATGTTCCTATTTTTGCTGACCAGATGTACAAGTACAGCTGTTATTTATGCCCGACCTGTCTGGGAACACGTGCAGCCACAACTATGAATGTTTTCTCTGTATTAGTTGAAACAATTGTCGCTTAGCAGATCGTCCGTTTAATCAGAAATCCTCTATAATAATCAACGGGTTAAACTCAAGGTTTTATTTTGTGACATAGTGCAATATATAAATAAGAGAGTAGTCCATCTCACTCTTCTCCACCGTGAATTTAATCCAGATGATTCATTCTTCTTCGTCAGGAGCTGGGTGTCTTGACAAGAAATCCGCTCCAACATTTTCCTTCCCAGGAATGTACTCCACTGTGAAGTTATGGGGTTGAAGTAACAACGACCACCGCATCAAACGGGCGTTGAGCTTCTGAGAAGTAGCCAGGAACATTAGGGGCTGATGATCCGACTGAACTCGAAACTTAACTCCATACAAATATGGCTGGAATTTTTGCACTGCCCATACGAGAGACAAGCACTCTCTCTTGACAGTTGAATAATTCCTCTCCGCCTGTAGAAGTTTCTTACTTGCGTATGCTACAGGTTTCAAAACCGAAGCATCGTCTTTTCCTTCCTGTAACAAAGCTATAGGCATTCTCACATTCTGGTGAGTACATTTGTGGTAGAACCCACACAACGAGAGAAAAGATCGCACATCCTTCTTCGTTTTTGGCCTTGGTGCATTTCTGATTTTCTCCAGGTTCTTCTCTTCTGGGACAATGTGTCCTGGAGTGATGTTGTGATCTAGAAATTCCAGAGTCTGGTAACCAATCATGCACTTGGTTGGACGAGCAGTAAGCCCTGCTTCATTGAGTCTATAAAACACTCTCTCCAAGGATTGTAAGTGGTCATCCAAGCTGTCACTGGAAATCAGAATATCATCCATGAATGAGATGATGGATGGATCCTGTAACGGATCTAGTAAAGTCCTCATCATGCGTGTAAACACACTGGGTGCATTGCTGAGTCCAAAGGGCATGACCTTGAATTCGTAGTGTCCACTGGGTGTACTGAAAGCTAACAGTGGTCGAATCTCCGGTTTGACTGGTATCTGATAGTACCCCCGACTCAGATCCACCTTTGAAAAGTACCGAGCCTTATGGAGCCTAGCGAATAACTGAGTTGGATTCGGCAAAGGTTCCACCTGAAATTGTGTGTGACTGTTCAGAAGTCGGTAGTCTATACACAACCGGTGTTCTCCACTTGGTTTCCGTAACAAAACTACCCCTGCATTGTATGGGGATGTGGATGGTGCAATCACGTCATCCTCGAGCAGTTTCTGTATTTCTTCCTCCAGGGCCTTTTCTTTAGAGAATGGCACTGGGTAAACCTTTTGGCGAACAGGCTCCTGTGTGGTCAAAGTCATCTCGAACTCAACCAACCTCGTTCGTCCTGGTTTATCAGTCAGTATCTCCTTATGAGGCTTGAGAACCTATGTTACCCTTTCCCTCTCCTGGGAGGTCAGATCAGGGTTCACTTGCACATCCCTATAGGTTTCCTGGTGTACCAAGGGATATTCCCTGCCCTCGTTGGTTCCCACTTCTGTCTCCACTGCAACTGCCATTGCCATGAGGTGCGCTGCCTTGTCTCCGGGTCTCTCTTCGTATTTCCGCAAGAGATTGATATGGAAAATCTTCGACTTTCCCCGGATCCGGATCTGATAGTTGGTTCTGGATATCACCCTTTCCACGGGAAATGGTCCTTGCCAACCTATCTCCAGTTTGTTGTTTCCCGTTGGGAGTAGCAACAAGACTTTGTCTCCCACCTCTAGAGATCTTTCTTTAGACCTACGGTTGTAGTAAGCCGCATGTCTTTTCCTGGCCTTTTTCAAGTTTTGATTTGCCAGAGTCCATCCCTTGTGAAGTTTTTCTTTCAGTTCCTCCACATATTTGTAGGATGAGATCACTTCTTCTGACGTCCCCTCTTCAGTCCAACTCCTCAACATGGCTTCCAACGGTCCTTTGATTGGACGACCAAACAGCAACGTAGCGGGTGGTAGTCCTGTTGAGCCATGAGGAACTTCCCGATAGGCAAAGAGTGCTGCTGGGATATATTCATCCCACCTATCAGGTTTTTCCTGCGCTAGTTTCCTGAGCATTGTCATCAACGTGCCGTTGAAACGCTCTACTTGTCCATTGGCTTGAGGGTGGTAAGGGCTGGTATGTATGTGGTTAGAGTGAAACACCCTAAATACCTCCTCCATGAGTTTTCAACAAAACTGAGATCCATTGTCCGTCAGAATTTGATCCGGAAAGCCTAATCTGGTAAAGGCATCCATCAGTGCGTCCGCCACTCTTTTCGAGTCAATCCTGGTCAATGGTATGGCTTCACCCCACATTGTACAGCAATCCACCATTGTGAGTATATACATGTTCCTCTTCCTAGTCCTGGGAAGTGGACCCACGATATCGATGGCTACCCTCTCGAAAGGAGAGTTCATGATGGGCATCTCACCCAACACCACCGGTGCTGTCCAGTGTTTCGGTGCCACCCTCTGGCACTCAGGGCATGACTTCACATACCGACGAACATCATCTGTCATTCCCGGCCAATAGTAATGGCAGGAAATCCGCTGCATGGTGGCGGCAATACCCATGTGTCCACTAAAGGAGATGGTATGCCCCATATGAAGAATCTGGGACCGGTGAGCTTTCGGGACGACCAACTGACCGTATAGGTTGTCTCCCCTTCCTGCTCTCCTGTAGAGTATCCTATTCTTCATGTAGTACTGCCCCCGTCCTGGTGGATCAGCACTTTTCTGCAGCTTTCTGTAGCAAGGGCGTAAAGTATCATCCTCACTCTGGGCAGTTCGTAGCTCCCCCGGCATTGGGTTAGTCACAATTGCTTCTGCCTCTTCCGTTCTCGTCTGAGAGCGAGTCTGCATTGCTCCCATATGGATTGGCTCCCTGGGCATTCCCAGAAAGACATACCGGAAACCTAGGATTACTGGAAAAATGGGATCGGTCAATACAGCGGCCTTGATGGTGCCGGTGACGTACCTTGACCGAATCTCCACATTAGCAATGGGCAACTTCATGACTACAGCACTCTTCTGTGCAGGCTGTATCTCCATGGTTTCACCTGTGAATTGTTCTGGATGTACCAGATCCGCAGAAATCACGGCCTCCCCGTCCAGTCCTGTGACGTATAAACACTCCACTTGACGACCGTTAACCTCTACCAATTCCACTACAGGTGGTTTTTCATGGTCTGGAGTCTCTTCCTCGGCCTCGACCTGTTCGGTGGGCTCCACCTTAGGTTTCCCGGGGCACACGACGAATTGAGTGTCTCCTGACTTTCCCCTGCAGTCAATAGCATTGTGCGTGTTTGACTTGCAGTGGTTGCACCATTTCCCTGTCCTAGATTTTCTATTGCCGGACTTGAGTGAGCTCTCCTGGTGGCGAGCTTCCTTGTTGACCTTGGCATTTTCCGTGACAACCTCCTTGGAAGTCACTTGACATGCTGCGAAGTGAGGGTTCTTAGCCTTCGATTTGCAGTCCCTCGTATTGTGAGAGGGTGACTTACAAATTGAACACCACTTCTCCGACCACGGTCGTTTTGGTGTAGAGCTTGAAGTGCTCTTGCTTCCCTCCTTCTTCTTCTCTGAACTATCCTCTGATTTTTGCACATAAGGTTCCCACTTTTTGGTTCCTGAGTTTTTGGCTTTCTTCTTGTCATGTTTCTCTTGACTTTTGGTGTTGGTGGAAAGGTTTTCCCCTGCCTCCCCATGTACCTCGACGAACCGTTCTGCTAATTTAGTCACTGAGGTCAATACGTTCCGCTCCTTGTTCTCCCAGGAACGTCCTGAGAGGTTTAGACATTTGCTTCTTCAGCTGGTCGACCACCATGAGCTCTTCCAGACTCTCATAGTCATGTGCGAACCCAGCCAAATCCATCCACTTATGGAGATAAGATTTAGACGCAAACTGTAGGCGGCAAACAACTCCCCCGGTTCTCGTTTCGCTGCTCGAAATTTTTTCCGGTAGGTATGTGACGTAACCTCGAATCGTTTCAGCAGAGCCGTCTTTAACTCGTCATAATTGTTCTCATGTCCTGGTGGCAGGCGAGAATAAACCTCGTATCCGGTCCCGCGTAAACCCTGGGATAGCTTAAGATTCCATTTGTTACGCTCCAGACCCATAGCAACCGACATAGCCTCGAAGCGTTGAAGGTACTGGTCAATCTTCTCTTTGTCCTCCTCGTAGACCGCTAAAGGAAACTTCATAGCATGGTACCCATGTCCACCTACTGGTGTTGAGCCTGGGATGGAGGAACCTCCAACTGCTCCCTCAGTTTCTCCATTAGATTGACTCTTCAACTCGAGTTCCCTCATCCGGTACTCGTGCTCCCTTTTTTGTGCTTCCTGTTGAGCTTCCAGTTTCCTAGCTGCTTGCTCAGCTTCAAATTTCTTAGCTGCTTGCTCAGCTTCCAATTTCTTAGCTGCTTCTTGTTCCAACTCCATCCTTCTCAATTCCAACTCGGCCTTTCGATCTTCCCTTTCTGCTTGACGATACTCTCTCTCCACTTCCTGTATGTAATCCGTTAGAGCAGACCCCGACAATCCCATGTCTTCTCCCTTTGCCCTTAATTCTAACTGTGCTTAAGTTTAGGGGTGGCCATTTTACAGAGAGGTAAGCTAGCAGGTCGAGTACAATATAAGCTGCAAATTACTATACAGATATATGAACAAGTACTATACATCTAGATATTACCACACACAGCACATTCACTCAGTGACAAGAGTAGAATCAGGACCACAGACCTATGCAGACGTGTGAAGTGTGAACAGGTAAGATATTAGTCCTAACCCCTATCCACATTCACTCTAGCTGGATTCTCCAATATGATATCTCCCTTTTATAACTAAGGATCCCGTGTCAAAAGACCCCGTTGTCAGAGGATCCCACTGTCCAAGGATTCCGTTTACGAGGGATCCTTGCAGGAGATCTCGCTGTCCAAGGATTCCGTTTACGAGAGATCCCGCTGTCCAAAGATTCCGTTATCGAGCCCCCAATAATGTCGTGTCCTCCTTTAAAGTGTCGTCCCTGGAGTGAAGAGAGTCAACACCCACATTATAATATTTTTTTCCCTTATCAATATCCTGGAGAATCCACCAGCTTCCGTCCAACACACTCCATCAGCCCGTGGACACCTTTTCCTATCACTCTCTCACTGTCGTACTATGCCCCCTCTCATACTTCCCCAACGCAACATACTCAACAACTCTTGCTTCTAAAAATTAATAAAGATTAATTTATTAAAAGAAAAGTGTAACGTATATGAGACGTGTATGCGAAGAAAATGCGTGATGTGTTCTATACTGTGTGTATGATCGGACTTTCAGATAATAGCATAGTTTCTTCATTGCAAGGGCACACCACAGCACATTAAATCATAACCAGTGCACCTCACCCGGTGTCGAAACCCTCTTGCCGGATACTGACTGTCATCTGTAGCCACCTGGTAATCCATCTTCATGATCATCCGAAATAGATACTGTTAGTAAGTACAGATTGATTACGGACTGGTTGCCAACTAACTTTGTAAGTTCCTATCGGTCCTAAAGAATGCACAAATCCTTTGTAGTGTATTTAGGTTTTACTGTTAATGTTTCTACACTTGATCCTAACTAGTGTTCATATAGGTTCAAGTATATGTCATATGTAATATTACACTGGAATCTAGCACACGATGTGACTTATCCGTTAATGTTCTCGTTCCTTAAACAATGTTTGTCCTGATGTGTGATATATCAACAATCATCACCCATCCTATGTGAACCATACCACGCAGGAGTCGTTATATTGGCTGGCTCTTCTGGGCCATGCCATGGTGAACCCTTCTGAGTATGAGTCCAGCGTAAACATATACCATCTTTCTTCTCGGACGTTATTCCTTTTCCGTAAGAATCATTTTAGAGTTCCAACTGGTGGTCGTCCAATTGGAGTGCACTTCTCAAAACCAGTGTTGAGTTTCCTAGTAACTGGTGGGGAACCTGTGGGAAAACCAACACATCATGTGAGAGCACTAGTCACTGATCCTATCGGCTGGGTGTAAGCTTATTACCCTGCTCTGTTATTTTACAGCTAACTACTCTGTCAGAGAGCCTTATAGCTTCTCACCTACGTCTGAATCAGGCTATGATAAGGAAAGACCAATAAACAGAGTGCAACCTCAGTATTCTATTCACCCTAGCAGAGCCAATATCACTATTCTACTCTAACTAGTTTTCCACTAACAGTGCTAATCATCACACTATAGTTTTAACAAGGCTACAGTCTATATTAATTAGAACTAATAGACTATATTGACTACCTTATGCAAAACCGCCTCATTCCCGGGATGGCTACTACACTTTGCCATAACGACACATGCTAGTTAATATTAAATTAATCTAACACTGTAGAGCTCTCCCACAAACACGTCCATCATAATCCACGGTTTTGGTCAACTCTGTTTCTCCCAATCATGGTTTATGGCAAAACCCAAAATTGGTCACGTGACATGGTTGATGTCCTGCAGGTGTTATTTGGGCATATCATCCATTGTCAAGAATCTATTTTCCCTGGCTTAGTCACTGTCAAAGTTGTCATCACTTGTTTAGATTCCCAAAACAAGCCAGCGAGTTCCTGTATACTCCCAACAACAGTTGCCAATAACAAGCCGTCAATCTTCTGTCGACTGGTGACAATCACCGCTGCCATTTCTGTTTGATGTCTGGAAACTCTAATGACATGACTGGACTGTTTACCTGTCTCTAGCTGCCAATTCCGGTTGTCTCTGACTGTTGACTAAACTGTCAAAGCGATGTATGCATTCATCTCACTTCCGAATGTTCCTATTTTTGCTGACCAGATGTACAAGTACAGCTGTTATTTATGCCCGACCTGTCTGGGAACACGTGCAGCCACAACTATGAATGTTTTCTCTGTATTAGTTGAAACAATTGTCGCTTAGCAGATCGTCCGTTTAATCAGAAATCCTCTATAATAATCAACGGGTTAAACTCAAGGTTTTATTTTGTGCCACCCAACTGTAAAAGAATCTACCTCTCTGTAAGCCAAATCCAACTGCATTTACCAATTCACATGCAGGTACGAGTCTACCTACATCGGCAGGACAGAGCGGCAGTTACACAGCAGGGTTGTTGAACACATACACAGCTGGATTGACAATATACTACACTTAGGCGATGGGATCATGGGAAGGCTGACACACCACAATTATAAGCTTCCGGCGTCGTCCATTGTGCGTCATGTCTTTGAAACCGGTCATGACATTGATAGAGACAGCGCTTGTTGCGTGTTGTTTCATACACAAAATAGTCGTTTGTTAAAGTTTGCAGAAGCCATGATGATTAATCTACATAGGCCAGTTTTGTGCAAACAGGAAGACATGATAGTCCATTTAAAATTACCATGGTAAACAATTTATATTACTGTGCGAACATGTGTATATTTCAGCTTGAAAGATGTATCTAGTTATTTTACTCTATGTTGTGTGACTTCTGCAGTATGTACCTTACGAGATGCAGCGACATATTCCAGGCAATAAATCGTACAGTCTATGGTTTGTAGCTTCTTTATTCAAGGCCCATGACTTATTTAATCAAACACGCAAGCAGCATTATTTAAAGTGTGCAATAATCCAAGATATTCTAAACAATGTATTACCTTAGTGAATGTATATACCAAGCAAGAAATAGTGCAATATTTTGTTTATATCGTGTGTTATTAAATCCAAGATATCATTAACAGGCTATCATCAATATTATCATGAGACATGTGTGGTAGACACCTTCCTAAGGACACAACTAGTATCGTCTGAGTCGAACACTGCGTTCACAGATTGTCCCAAACAATGGCGCTTGAGAGAAGCTTCCGGACAGGGTTGTACTTGAAGCAAGTTGGCTGGTGGTCGGCTGGTCAGTCTCACGTCTGGGGTCACTGGTTCCCAAAGCACATTTAAGCTGATGATGATGAAATCGAGGGGTTAGCACGCGTTCCTGTCGAATTCATTCATACTGTTATATTAACCAAACTATAGTCATTATTTCAGTGAAATCAAGCTAGGAAAAGAGCTGTAACTACCGTAGAAGTGAACTTGAGTGAAATCAAGCTTTAAAAAACATGTAGTTATCGCAGAAGTACACTGTGACAATTTTCTCTCTATCAATGTAAGGAATAAAAACTGCAAAGAAAGTGTAAGGTTTCTTCCTTCTTCTATTTCACGAGGTCCAGACTGGCTATAGGAGTGATCAGTGATGCAACAGACTCATATCCACTTTGTTGGTGAGTAACTGTTGCCTAACGAGTGCCTATTGATATGAAAGCAACACTCGAAAACTGCACAACTAATATGTCAGGTGTGGAAGAGAGTGTGTCTGGAACATGCATATGTTTGTGGAATGGTTCTGTGTCTGTGATGTGTGTCTGTATGTATCTGGAGTATGTGTATCACGGGTGCTTATGTGTGAAGTGTGTTTGTATCTAGTGTGTGTGTGTGGGGGGGGGGGGGAGCGTGCAAGCGTGCGTGTGTGACTGTGTGTGTGTGTAAAACCATCTAATCAGCATCTGTGATATTGCTCCTGAAAGGAAAGCTCTGTGTACCAATGCTAGTTCAAAGAGTCAGAATTCTTGTTCTCGCTTCCCTTGTATCCCACTCTGTAATTTACGCCATCAACTACCTCACGCCGTGGCATTGCTTGTTGTCTCCTACACCCACGCCCAAGCACGCCCTGTACAATACATCTATGTCTCTAATTATGTTCTCTGTGTGTTTCAGGAGCCGGCTTCCTGGCCTAGAGGTTAGCAACTTTTCTCCGTAATCTCGAATACTCTCGTAGGTAACGTGACGACGGTGAGAATCAGCAGTGGTTCGAATCGCGTCGGTACCTTATGGGGTATATGAGCCGGCCGCTCAGAAAGCAATGGCAAACTACTGAGCGTAATCTTGCCAAGAAATCAACAATGAGCTGAAAGATGCTAATGTTGACAGCGATGTCCTGTAAAGGATATGCAAACATTGTTTTTTTTTTTGTGTGTTTCAGGACTCGCACTATTTCGTTGTCTTGTGAGCTTTCAGACAAGGGAATCTCTAAATATACTATCCTCATGTCTTCTCAATGTCTGTCCTGTTCAGGATCTTGACTTTTCCTCACCTCTTGATTCACTGTTGTTTGCTTAGTTCTCTCTTTGAGCTCCCAAATGGTGATTCCGTCAAACTATTTCAGTTCCATTAATCTGCACCAGCACAAATTAATACATGTTTGTAGTTTATTAGTAAATATTTTAGTCCCTCCCCATATGTCTGATCCATATAGCAGTCCTGGTTTAACACTGGTGTTAAATATTCTAAGTTTGGTGGTAAGTTATGTTTCTTTTGATTTCTACAAATTTCCTAATGTTATGACAGTTCTTGCCTGTTTTCTTTTTAATGTTAATGTCTTGCATGTGCTTTCATGTGTGTGACAGGAGTGTGACCTCGGCCTGGTTGAAATCATCATGTTCTTGTGTTAGGGTCTATTGACTTCCAATTGTCGCGGTAGTTATTGTTGCTTTTATAATCCAGTCTGTCTCTTGTCAGTGAGAATAATTATGGTGGCAAAATGCATCCCTCTGACACTCATGTTTTTATTTCAAATGTATATATTAATTTCTCCTCATGAAGAACTCTGTATTTTATAGTTTGGTATAAGCTACCCTTTATTAAGTTAATATATGTGTATGGCCTTTCATGATACTGCATCATCCCCCATAGGGATAATCTATCAATGCTGTCAAAGGCCTTTTCATAACCCACAAATCCAATATATGTGCTGAATTCAGTTTATTGCTTTGATCTATTATTAACCTGTCAACATTATGAACCGAAGGTTTACAGGTGAAATTACCTGCGGCTACCAATGGTAGCCTGCCATTCACTTGAAGGCTTCTGAGGATGGGGACGGAGCGCTTATGGGAATGCCCCAAAGCTGTGATGTCGGTTCCTAAATCAATCAATCAATCAATCACTTTAAGATTTAGGCAATAAATGTTGATAGATTTTAGATACAAACGTCGCAAACAACAGGTTGCACAGTGTTCTGTCTGGCATGTTTAGCTGCATCTTGTTTATTTCTTTATAGATTAATATGTGTTTTCCATGAAGTTGTATATATTTGGCAATTTTTTGTGTATATTGTTTGTTCCGCCGTCATGTTATTAGACCATCCAAGTTTTGAGAAACGTGTTACTTGATCTAGTGCCTCCATTGATGGCTTCTCATTTCTAACGTTAATTTTCATAGTTCAGGTGTTTATTTTTAAATACCAATGTCCTGTCTACATTTTGCATTAGCCTCAATGCCCTGTGAACTTCTCTTCACCTTCTGCTGACAATACTGGAGCATGAGCATATCTAAAGGTGCTTGTTGTTCTACCGTTAATCTTCAGACCAAGTTTGTCTCTAACTCGATGAAGATGTTTTCTGTGTGCGTGTTGGAAAGATAAGAGGCAATGCACTCTCAGCCGTACTCATGTTATGTGTGTGGAGTAGTTCTTTCCATTGTTGATTGTCGTTACTTGCTGAAAGTAAAAGTTGGTAATGAGTCTAACATATGAAACAAGTAAAAGGGGAAATGATCCACTTCACTGCATCAGGTTTGATCTCATTTGGCCAGGTATGCTTCTGCAACTTATCACAAACATCAGAAAGAGCAATCTTCATTTTTTTGGCTACATTATGAGAAGACAAACACTGGAACATGTTGTGACAACTGAAATGATTTGTGGAAAAAGAGAGAGAGGAAGGCAGCTAGACACAAATTCTTGACAGTCTAGTGTCATGGCAAGGAAGATAACTAATACTAAAGATATATGCCGTTGGAGATCTCAAGATGTGGAAACCTCTATTACACACGCCAGCCGGCAAGGCACTTGATGATGATGTATGCCAAAGTTAGAGTTTTCGCCGAGTGTACTGTTGAGTGATCCTAGTATGTTGCCTTTCCTTGTTTCATCGGGCGTGACCTTCTTAACTTCAGCTTGTAGTGTGCTTGGCTCCTTATAAGTAATGTGTAGCTGTGCTTTGTTCCCTCTCTTGTTAATGGATATGTTGTTTTGGTATTCTGTCCATTCTTTATTACATCGGTTTTATCAAAGTATAATTTGTCCATTTGTGGTTTTATTACATCCTTCTTATATGATTTATACATTTTGTAATTAGTCTTGTGCTTTTATGCATTTTTGTGTTGTGTTTAGTTTTGCCTTGCATTTAGTCTTATTAGAAATTGTTTTAGGAGATGTGCATATTTTTCGTATTTCTTTGTCTGATGATGTACATTCTAAGTTATTCTTTGGTGTCTATGTTTGTATCATTTTACTCACGAATCACCCTGTCACACATGACTGCTCCCTTTCCCTATCAAAGCGGCATTTTTGTGCTAGATGTGGGACTGAATCAACCGGTCACCCATGACTGTTCCCTGTCCCTGGCAAGGCGGCATGTTTGTGCTAGAAGTGGGACTGAATCAACCGGTCACCCATGACTGTTCCCTGTCCCTGGAGGGGCGACATGTGTGTGCTAGAAGTGGGACTGAATCAACCGGTCACCCATGACTGTTGCTTGTCCCTGGCAAGGCAGCATGTTTGTGCTAGATGTGGGACTGAATCAACCGGTCACCCATGACTGTTGCCTGTCCCTGGAGGGGCGACATGTGTTTGCTAGAAGTGGGACTGAATCAACCGGTCACCCATGACTGTTGCCTGTCCCTGGAGGGGCGACATGTGTTTGCTAGAAGTGGGACTGAATCAACCGGTCACCCATGACTGTTGCCTGTCCCCTGGAGGGGCGACATGTGTTTGCTAGAAGTGGGACTGAATCAACCGGTCACCCATGACTGTTGCCTGTCCCTGAAGGGGCGACATGTGTTTGCTAGAAGTGGGACTGAATCAACCGGTCACCCATGACTGTTGCCTGTCCCTGGAGGGGCGACATGTGTTTGCTAGAAGTTGGACTGAATCAACCGGTCACCCATGACTGTTGCCTGTCCCTGGAGGGGCGACATGTGTTTGCTAGAAGTGGGACTGAATCAACCGGTCACCCATGACTGTTGCCTGTCCCTGGAGGGGCGACATGTGTTTGCTAGAAGTGGGACTGAATCAACCGGTCACCCATGACTGTTGCCTGTCCCTGGAGGGGCGACATGTGTTTGCTAGAAGTGTTACTGAAGTATGTTCCCACTCGATGTGGTGAGATTCTCCTACAACCATCAGACGCCTCCGTCTGGGCATTTCATACATAAACGCACCTATATTGTGTTGCGCTCACATAAGGCGAATGAAAGAAGTAGAAACTAGAGGACGCACAAGACAGCATAAAAATTGAAAGCTATATTTACCGGCCGGGATTCGAACCTGTCACCTCTAAACGACAACGGCGCCTCGCCGCAGGAGCAAGTGTACGTCGACGCATGGCCAAGCAGACACCCCGAAAAGATTTCTTATGGGACTGGCCTGGTCTCAGTTGACAATCACATAACTGAACTCGATAGAAGAAACATGGCCAAACTAGGCTTAATATGTGTGTGCTGTGATGGATCATGAGTCCCAGTGTATCAGAAGTAAGAGTTAAAATGCCGTCTTCCAGCGGATGAACAACTAATCAACCAACAAACAGACATCAGCCTCAGAAATAAACAAGTACTACAAATATGGGTCATTGCCTGCTTCAGTATATTGGTCAGTTACTTCAGTCTAACGAGAGAAGATGGTCGCTGTATGTTATAATATTAACAGATGGAGCAGATGTTTTTGTTAATGTTTTATATATATATACATAAGCCTTCTCGCGGCTTTAGGCTTCAGCAACAACAAACATCTCAACAACAAAATCAGTGGCAGTCGAGGCCTAATCGCTGGAGTCTAGAGTGTTTACAAGATGTTACACATGAGATATCCAGATATCCAGGTTGAATGTGGCGGACAAGGCGGGCCACAGCTGAATGTGATGGTTAGGGCAGCCACTGACCCGAAACGGCTGACAACTTCTGACATAAAGGTAACACGACAGGTTCACTCTCCCAGGCTAGCCCCATTTGTTTCTCCACGTCACTCTTTGCCTCTGTTGTGCCCTAAATCATATTCCCTCCCTGTGTTGTGTCTGTATCTCTCACTCTCTCTCTCTCTGTATCTGTCTCTCTCTCTGTCTCTGTGTGTGTGTGTGTGTGTGTGTGTGTGTGTGTGTGTGTGTGTTTGTGTGTGTATGTGTGTGTGTTCTTGTTTTTTAAACCGCCGCCATAATTACAATTATTTTTTTAATCTCCATCTTTATGTAAACATCTATGCCACTATTTCTCTCAGTCTGTCTGTCTGTCTGACTCCCACTCTCTGTCTCTCTCTGTGTCTCTCTGTCTGTCTCTCTCTCTCTCTTTCCCTTTCTGTCTCTTTCTATGTCTCTCTCTATCTCTCTCTGTCTCTCTGTTTTTCTCTCTGTCTCTCTCTGTCTCTCTCTATCTCTCTCTGTCTCTCTGTGTATCTCTTTGTCTCTCTCTCTGTCTCTCTCTGTCTCTCTGTCTCTCTCTCTATTTCTTTCTATGTCTCTCTGTGTCTCTCTGTCTCTCTTTGTCTCTCTCTGCCTATTTGTCTCTGTCTCTCTCTGTCTCTCTCTCTCTCTCTCTGTCTGTCTTTGTCTCTCTCTGTCTATTTCTCTGTGTCTCTGTGTCTCTCTCTCTCTCTCTCTCTCTCTCTCTCTCTCTCTCTCTCTCTCTCTCTCTCTCAACCTTGTACATACAAAGTTGCTGAAAACAATACCAAGATAAGACCGTCTGAATTACGACCGACAGTAACCACAGACACTAACGCCAATGACCGTTGTCCACACGAGTTAAGTCCAACACGGGTAGATGTTGCTAACTTCCATGTTGACAGACCAATGGTCATCACTCGGTGGTGATGTGGTCAACATCTCGCCTTTACTTCCTACAACATTCGCTGTTATCAGTTCAGGTTTAGTCGACCTGAGAATACAGGTCTAGTTTCACAAGTCATCCCGGCCACGACGAAGATTCAAACGCACTACCTTCTGGACGGCAGGCGAGCTATCTGGCCGCTACACTAATGCTATTTCCAGGTCAAGATATGTCAAGCATAACTTGAAGAGGAGAAGCAACAAACAGGATCTGCACATAGATTTGTTGTTTCATTTTAAACTGTCACGATCGCTCTTATACATAATTGCAGCATAAAGAAAGCAAAGAAAAACACAATTGCCGTAGTTATATAATATAAAACCTTCCTTTATTACATAAGTGAATCAATATAAATAAGTAAGCTAATATAGCAAGAATATATAATCCAACATCATCATGTAGCTAGTCATTTGCATAACACCGCTCTCATAACACCACTCTTATAACGCCTCTTCCATAACACCACTCTCATAACACCACTCTCATAACACCACTCTCATAACACCACTCTCATATCACCACTCTCATAACATCACTCTCATAACACCACTCTCATGACACTGTTCTCATAAAACCGCTCTCATAACACCTCTCTCATAACACCACTCTCATAACACCTCTCTCATAACACCGCTCTCATAACACCACTCTTATAACACCACTCCCATACCACCACTCTCATAACACTACTCTCATGACACCGTTCTCATAAAACCGCTCTCACAACACCACTCTCATAACACCACTCTCATAACACCACTCTCATAACACCACTCTCATAACATCACTCTCATGACACCACTCTCATGACACCACTCTCATGACACCATTCTCATAAAACCGCTCTAACACCACTCTCACAACACCACTCTCATAACACCGCTTTCATAACACCGCTCTCTTAACACCGCTCTCATAACATCACACTCAAAACACCACTCTCATAACACCGCGTTCATAACACCGCATGCATAACACCGCTCTCATACCACCTCTCTCATAATACTGATCTTACAACACAGCGCTCAAAACACAGCGCTCATAACATCACTCTCATAACACTACTCTCATAACACCGCCTCAGAACACCACTCTCATAGCATCACTCACATAACACCACTCTCATAACACTGCTCTCATAACACCACTCTCATGACACCGCTCTCGTAACACCACTCTCATAAAACCACTCTCATAACATCACTCTCAAAAAACAACTCTCATAACACCACTCCCATAACATCACTCTCGTAACACCTCTCTCATAACACCGCTCTCATAACACCGCTCTCATAACACCACTCTCATAACACCACTCTCATAACACCGCTCTCGTACCACCGCTAACATAACACCACTCTCATAACATCACTCTCATAACACCACTCTCATAACATCACACTCAAAGCACCACTCTCATAACACCACTCTCATAACATCTCTCTCGTAACACTTCTCTCATAACACCGCATGCATAACACCGCTCTCATACCACCTCTCTCATAATGCTGATCTCATAACACCGCGCTCATAACACCGCGCTCATAACATCACTCTCATAACACCACTCTCATAACACCGCTCTCATAATACCGCTTTCATAAAACTGCTCTCATAAAACGGCTCTCATAACATCACTCTTAATAAACCATTTTCATAACACCACTCTCATAACATCACTCTTGTAAGACCTCTCTCAAAACACCGCTCTCATAACATCACTCTTGTAAGACCTATCTCAAAACACCACTCTCATAACATCACTCTTGTAAGACCTCTCTCAAAACACCGCTCTCATAACATCACTCTTGTAAGACCTCTCTCAAAACACCACTCTCATAACATCACTCTTGTAAGACCTCTCTCAAAACACCGCTCTCATAACACCACTCTCATAACATCACTCTCAAAACACCGCGCTCTTAACACCGCGCTCATACCACCGCTCACATAACGTCTGCCCGAAACTATTCTCGATCTTGGTCAGTTGTCCTGTCGCTTGCACTGTTATGTTATGATTATAGAGTTAAGTTTTAAGATATGTTTAATTTCTTCATTGTTGATGATGCAGTCTAGCTTTGGGACATGCTTAATTTCTTTATTGTTGATTATAGAGTTAAGTTTTAAGATATGTTTAACTTCTTCATTGTTGATGATGCAGTCAACCTTTGAGACATGCTTAATTGCTTCATTGTTGATTATAGAGTTAATCTTTAAGATATGTTTAATTTCTTCATTGTTGATGATGCCGTCATGCTTTCAGATATGCTTAATGTCTTTATTGTTGATTGTAACGTTAAGCTTGAAAATATGTTTAATTTCTTCGTTGTTGATGATGCAGTCAAGCTTTGAGACATGCTAAATTTCTTCATTGTTGATTATAGAGTTAAGCTTTAAAGCACGCTTAATTTCTTCATTGTTGATTATAGAGTTAAGCTTTAAGGCATGTTTAATTTCTTCGTGGCACTAATAAATTATGTTTGTGATTAATGGTTGACATGTGGTTTTTGCCTGTGGATATTACTTGTTGTTTTTTAAGTTCAGACAGAGATTTCGATCATCATTGTGTCTTGTGGCTGCCAGGATTAACTCTTCTAATCACTTAACCCTATTTGAGAAGAGGACTGTGTGATCTACACATATAGTTTCTGAAATTGCATTTTTTCTTATTATGAACTGATCAAAACTGTCGCCAATCTCATGATTTCTGACACCACTGTTTATGTTCAACATGTATGGGAAATACTGAAGTCCTGTTTTTCTTGTTGCACCCCAAGCCAGTTCGATGTTTCACTGCCTACTCTGAGAGCCGCTTGTTGTTCATGATATAATGATTCAATTCGGTGGAACAATTGTACTGAAAATCTCACATCTCTCATGTTTCACAGGTTTTGATGTTGAACATATTCGAAGGCTATAGTGTATTCTGAAGATGAGCAGGAATATTCACATTGTAGTCTCAGTATTTGTCAAAGATGGTTCTCATGTTGAGGATATTGTCAATGTTCCTCTACCCTGTTTAAAAGCTGCTTGTACTTCTTATAATCCATAGTTTAACTTTCTTATAATTCGCTTTATAATCAGTCGCAAGAGACTTATGCTGAAATAATGTGTTCCTGCGATGTTAAATCGTTCGTTTTACAGATTTAAACTCCCTTTCTTTGGGAGATAAGCGTAGATGTTTTCTCCCTCATTACCAAACAGCGCTGTTCCACATCTTCACACACAGTGCACGAGAGATACGCACGCTGGCTTCTTCTTCTGCCTGAATTAAACTTTGTGATATGTCGTCACAACCTGGTGACTTCCTCTTTCTTCAGATTATTGCTGATCTTATTTCCTCTAACAAAGGCCCTCGTCCCTTACTTCCTTTCAGATATATCAACTGGGTTCTTTTTTGACAATTTTGTGCATGCTACCACAGTACTCTGTCGATGTTTGTGCAAGTATCCAAAGTACTTCGTCCATCTTTGTGCATGTCTGCACAGTACTCCTTCCATCTGAATGATGAATTTAGTGAATGATGAAGAAATGAATTTGAATACATGTGGCTGAGTGTTCTAACTAGAGTTGACTTGTTACAGAGACCTATATCGGGAACTGTAAGTAAAAGTCAAGCAGGTACATTATCAGCGCTTATTTTAAGGCACATCAATTGTTTGACACTCATTCTCTGCACTTATGCCATCACCAACAGGTGAGATGTTGACCAGGAATAGGTCACACATATTCATTTCTAGATCTTTTCTTTCCCTCTTTCCAGATTAAGATAATAGATGGGCTGATCTTCCTCCGTGTGGCCGTGTACAATGATGTAGTCTCCGCAGATCTCCGTGTATGATGGGGGAGCAGAATAGCCATCAGAACCAGTATTCGGCAGATCATACGTGTTCTCTACTGGATTATCTGATCCTGGTGCTTCTAAGGACGACTGTGAACAGTTCACCGCGGAAAACGTGAGTTTCTGCGTCAAGAGCTTCTCCTTGTTTCCTTCGTCTGATGAAACAAATCAGTACGATCACAAGCAACAGTATCACAAGCACTGCTAGTATCATACCAATAATTAGGCCAACATTGATGTCTTCACTTGTGACGCTTGAAGACATAGGTTCCACAGTTGTAGGTGTTGCTGTTGTGCTGTGTACACTATAATTATCGTCTGGGCATGGCTCCAAATTGTTAAGGGTCCTATGGGCCTCCACCCCGCATGTGAGACTAATGTCTGATGTTTCATTTGAGGTCTTGGCCTGCATGAACACTTTTCCGGTGTGAAAACCTCTGACTGCCATAGTGATCATCGCTACATTTGACACAGATGTGAACAGTACCTGGTTAAATACTAAATCGCCAGCAGCGCATGTTAGGTTGGATGTCACTTTTGGATGTTTGCCATCTTCGAAGAAGAATTGCTCGGCGCACTGACTATTATTAGTCACAGCTCGCAGCAGGAACAGGACAACGAAGCTCACGGATGAGTTACATTCTGTTTGCGCCACACAGTGAAACTCGGAGTCTTTCACGCCGGAATTGTTGAAATAACCGTTGCTGTCTAGATACAAGACTTCTCGGTAATGGGATGTCAGGCTTGCAGTCATGTCGTTAAGCATACTGACACTGGCACAGCCAAACTCCACAAATGAAAATGAAGTTTAAAGCGGGGTATACATTCGGGTCGCAGTTCCCCAGAGAGGAAGATCGTCGGGTTGCGCTAAACGTGGCCCGGGAGAATCCAGAGAATCTTCTGACAAGGTTTTCCATATCTTCGTCACTTGCAAAGGTGCAGTCAACCTCAGGGTCTGTCAAACAGCAGCTGGAGAAAGGAGCTGTTCTATTGCAGCCTCTGTAGTGGACATAATATACTATTAAATAATAGCTAAAATAAAGTTAGGTGTTAGTTTGCATACCCTTTACAGGACGTCGCAGTCAATCCCAGTATTTTAGCTGCTTGTGATTTTTTGACAAAATTATGTTCAGTAGTTTGCCGTTGATTTCTGAACAAACCGGCACTCATACCATTGACCAGAGCAAGGCGGTCTGCTTCCAAATCGCCTGCAGCTGTGTTTCGAACCCGGTATGTAGTATTACGAATTGCGTTCGTACGTCCTTCATCACGGTGCCTGAAATATAGACCTTCATTATTCATACTTTATATTGTCGTAGATTTAAACTATATAATAATCTATATATTACTTTTAAATACGCTTTTCAAACATTAAAGCTACGAAGACGAGGAGGCGATGAAACATTAGGTTGTTAGGAGGTAGAGAAAAGATTATAATCTACTTCTTCTTCTTCGTTCACCTTCGTGGTCTATATGAATGAATCCAAAGAAAGTAGAAGACATCTTTAACTTGTTGATATCACCAAAGAGTTTATAATCAAATGATGCGGATGTATGCCAACATATTTTTCTCTACAAGTTTTGGACCCTCCTGCAACAAATGTTTAGCTGTCATTTTACCAGTTCCATATTTGCACCAAAGAATCGAATATCTTAGTTTATTAAACATGTGGTTATTCCAGCCTGTTGTGCTCTGTCCGTAGTCTGAAGATTGTAATTTGTTTCATTTCGGTTGAGTTTCGAACAAGTTACAGTCTTCAGACTTCGGAAAAGATGACAATGAATTAGGGTAAGTAGCAGCATTAGAAGAATCAGAATCAGAATCAGCAACATAAGAAAAATAAAAAGAGGAGGAGAACGACGGATACGAAGAGGAGTAGGGGCTTGTAGCAGAAGATGGTGACAAATACAACAACGTATGTCAGTTATAGCCGGTCTCTCTGGCTGTGGGGTTACAACACTTTCTCTCTGTAATCCCGTTTATCACGCAGAGTCTCGTAGCGGAGCGAGAGCTGAGGCGGTTCGACCCCCGCTCGTGACTTGCGGGATACTGAGCCGGCCGCTCAGGAAAGCAATGGCAAACTACTGAGTGTAATCTTGCCAAGAGATCAACATACAGCTGAAAGATGCTGGTGTTGACAGCTAAGTCCAGTAAAAGGATATGCTTGAAAAAAAAAAAATGTCAGTTATAAATACAACACTGGTCTCGTATCTGTGGCATTAGTCTTAAACGTTTAGTCTTAGACTAATAATGGAGTTTCCCGTTTCTTCTTTTTTTTCTTTCTTTTGTCCTCCACTGCTCTATGCCGTTAAGCGTCCCAGGCTTGTTTGATGATTGTATGCTCTGATGTAGTGTGTTTTTAAGTTGTTGATGACCCCGTCGACCCATCTTTTTCGTGGTCTTCCCTGCCTCTTGATGCTTCCATTTCATGGTGTATGCTTTTGCTGCTGGCGACATTGGGTTCATTCTCACTAAGTGGCCGAACCAGTTAAGTCTTTGTCTATCAATGAATTTAACAACTGGTGTTGCTCCTGTTTTGTAGATCTCGTCGTTTCTAATATGGTCCTTTCTTGATGTTTTTGTTGCTTTTCTCGGGCATCTCATTTCACAAGTAGTGTGTTTTCTTTCTTATTCTTTAGTTAGTTCCCATGTTTGGCACTGATAGCAAAACATTGATATAAAAATTGCATTTATAAGGTTCTTCTTAATTTTCCATGGGGATAGCTGGATATTTCAGGATGGACGTAATTTGACATGTAACATTATTGGCTTGTTTAATTCTTGTCTCCATCTCTCTATCTAATTTGCTATCAGGTGTAAAGATGCTCCCGGGACGCAGAGGTGTTTCCAAGGAACCATGGCCGGGTTTTATACTGGCCAAGATCTATTGACGCGTGCTCGTCGAGCGTCCTGAGCAACAGGTTCCTTCGGGGTCCTGGCTGAAGTCAGTAGGATCGTCGATTCCGAAGTCGGAGAGTGTCTGCCTGTACGGCGAGGAACCACCAGTCTGCACACCAATAAGCCAGACATGGGACAACGGATACTCACGCAAACCTCAGGTCCTGTATGACATCACACTGATGTTGGACAACAGGATGCCTTCATCCGACATACAGGACTGCGTGCTGGAGCTCAAGCCAACGAACACAAGCAAGCAAGCATGATGCTCCCAAGATACTTGAATTTGTGTACTTGTTTTAGAATTTGTTCGTTTATCTGAATAATAATTTCATAATTGTCTTTACTTATATTCATAGCTTCTGTTGTTTCAATGTTGATCTTCATGTTATGTTTTGTGCAGCTATTCTGGAGTAAATGTATGTGCTCCTGCAGTTGTTCATTACTGATATGCAGTAGACGTTGGTCATCGGCGAAGTGCACTTCATCCAATATATAAACTTGCTCATTATATGTTTGAATTTTGTCTATTGTAGTGATCCTATCCATATATATAATAAAAGAAGAGGTGACAAACCGCATCCTTGTCTAACTCCAGTTGTTACCGTGAACCATTTTGTGAATCCAGCTCTTGTTCTAACTGTGCTTTTGCTCTCTCTGTAAACGGTTCGTCTATTAATTGACCTTTAATTCCGTAGTTTTCAAGTTTTCCCCTCGGTATATCTCTGCTTACTCTGTCGACAGCTTTCTCTTGGTCTACAAAGGAGATATTAATTTGCTGTTTATGTTCTATTGGTGTTTCACTAATTTGTTCGTAAAGCAAATACTGCATCTGTTTATTCTCTACCATTTCTGAACCACAGCTGTTCTAGGCTGAGTAGCGAAGCTACGATAGGTCTTATTCGTTGTTCAAGAATCTTTGCAAACATGTTACCCCACACGATCGAAGAAGGAGACTCCTCTGTAGGTGCCACAATCTGGACTAATAATGGAGTTACCCGTTTCTGCTTTCTTTCTTTCTTTTGTCCTTCACTGCTCTATGCCGTTAAGCGTCCCAGGCTTGTTTGATGATTGTATTCTCTGATGTAGTGTGTTTTTAAGTTGTTGACCCCGCCGACCCATCTTTTTCATGGTCTTACCATTTTTTCTTGCATATTGGAACAATAATGGCTTTCTGCCAGTCCGCTGGGACAGTTTCTTTCTTCCCATGCCTTTTCAAATAATATAGAGTAACCATGTTACTCCTATTTCTCCGAATGCAATTATTGCCTCGGTTTTTATTCCATCTTTAACTTCTTCATTCCACCAGTTTGTTTTTCTTCTTCACATGTCCTCCTGTGTCTATAAACCGCATTGTGTTGTTCAAACAATTTGTAAGAGTGCTCTTAAATTTGTCCCATGCTGTTTCTATGTTTTTCATCAGGTTGACCGTTTAGCTATGATTTTCCATTCTATAACAGACGAGCATCCTTTGTCCTTTACAGAATGCTCTCTCCTCATCGGACTGTTTCTCCAGCTCTGGCCAGTTCTCCTGCCTCTTGCACCCTCGTCCCAAGATGTCTACAAAGTCCTGGTGTCCATCCTCGGTCTTGTTGACCCCTGTCTCTTATTGTAGGAATCACGTCTCACATCTTTACTTTCCCAGCCACTGTGTCATTCCAGGAACCACAGGACTCCCATGACTGTACTTTTCAAGCATCTGCGACATTGAATATCACCAGCCAATTCAGTTCCCAAGACATGGTGCCGTTTATGAATGTGTTCTGTTATTTCTATTGGTGTTTAATCAATATCGGTAGATTTTCCCCTCGCCATATTGTTAATTGTTTCTCTGCTTCTGACTTGAGAATGCTAGAGGCTTCATCATCATCTTCCACTTCGGCCGTCAAGCGTCGTGGGGAGAAATAATTTGCGTTCCAACGCCCGGTGGGCGGCACTGGATAGTGTCATTCCGTGTGATTGTACAATGTTTTTGATGTCGTCAATCCATTTTCTTCTTGGACGTCCTCGTTGTCTTGTCGCAGATGATCTTTGATGTAAGGCCAGTGATGGTAGTTGCTGGTGTTGCATTCTAACGACATGGCCAAACCACTTGATCTTCTGTCTTTCAATAAATGTGGCACAAGGTGTTGATCCCACAGTCTGTCTGATAACAGCATTTCTTACTCGGTCTCGGATTGTTAGGTTGGCAGCTCTCCTCAGGCATCTCATTTTGCAGGTGTTGATTTTGCGAAGGTGTAATTTGGATAAAGTCCGGGTTTGAGATTGGTAGCATAGGGTTGGTGTGAATATGCTGTTTATTATCTGTCGTTTTGAGGACATGGGTATATTTGGATGTTTCAGTAAGGATGATAGCTGATATGTAAGTGCACAAGCTTTTTGACATCTGATTTCGATTTCTCTGTCCAATCTGCCATCTTATGTGATCATACTTCCAAGGTATTTGAATTCTTTAACTTGTTTCAGAGTTGTATTATTTATCTGTATACTTAGTGGGCCTGGCGATCTGCTAACTTGCATTACTTCGGTTTTGGCTGTGTTTATACTCATATTGTATCTGCTGCAGGTTGAACTCAGATTATTAATATGATGTTGTAGTCTACCCTCATAGCTGTAAAATAGGCACTGATCGTTTGCAAATAGAAATTCATTTATTTCGTGTGGATCAGTTGTTTCATCTGGAGTAAAGAGTTCTAAATTTTCTGAATCTGTTCTGTCAAGACTTGCTTCTTTGGATATTCTGTCCTTGTAGACATTAAATAGCAGGGGAGAGAGCACATCTCTGTCTCACTCCTGTGTTGACTGTGAACATATCTGATATTCCTTCTTGTGTTCTTACTGCACTTCGGCTCGAGTGGTACATGGCTGTGATGTTTTCTAGCAATTGCCCTTGTATCCCATAGTCTTCAAGGATGGTCCATAATTTGTATCTGTCTACTCTATCGAAAGCCTTTTCCTGATCTACAAACACAATATTCTGCTGGTCACTATATTCGATAGTTTTTTCACACATTTGTCTAAGTGTAAATAGTGCATCAGTGCAACTTTTACCTTTCCGAAAACCGAACCTGCAGCGAAGCGCCGTCGTCATTTGGAGGCGACAGGTTCGATCCCGGTCGGTAACTAAAGCTTTCAAATTTTACGTTGCCTAGTGCGTCTTCTAGTCTCTATTTCCTTTTTCTCCTTCTGTGAGCGTCAAATAATACTGAGTGTGTTTATTTATGTAATTGTCTTAGTGGCCTCAACGGTTCTCACCATTGATTTTTTCCATATTGGTACGATTATTGCCTGTTGCCAATCATCTGGGACTTTTCTTTCTTCCCATGCTATATTGAAAGGTCTTGTTAGCCATTTAACTCCTGTTTCCCACAGGCCTGAATAGCTTCTGTGGTTATTCCATCTGGAGCGACGATTTCTTTTTAGGACTTTTCTGTATAACTGCTTTGACTTCTGCGGGTATAAAATTTGGTGCTAGAGGCTTCATTAGTGGTAAATATCGGCTTATTGTACCTTTCGTCCTCAGACAGTTTTATTACATACGTTGTCCATATTTCGGTCTATCTTTCTAAAGCAGCATTCACTCATCCTTAGTTATGATGCTCTCTCATAAATAGGTCTTTATTGTCTTGTGGACATTTATTTTCCTTGCTTCTTCATGCGATTTTTTTCAGTTGAAAGCATGTTAAATTATTCAGTGCGGAAGAGAAAAGTAGGTTTAGTCCAAACATGGTAGGCAATCAAATGACCAGATTTTACCATATAAATCCCATACACTGAGCATTGAAAACTGCAGATACCACAACATAATACTATGACCCTATTGTGGCAATATATCATCCTTCTGGCCAAATGGGACGATAACAACTGGTGATATATTATCCGTTGGCACTGAAGCAGTTAAATAAAATGTGATGGCCAAATGCCATGAGATCTCTAACTTGCACACGGGATCTCATGTTTCTTTCAGCCTTTTCCAAGCAGGCTAGGTGTTCAATCTCACTACCCTAGAGATCAGGGAGACGTATTATATCAATGGATATCAGAGATTCAAGGAAACATTCCCAGCCGTACGCCAGGACCGAACCCTGTGCTGCCTCCTGGGTCTCAGGCGGACTCCGAAACCTCTGATCCACGGCTTCCCTTCTATTTACTGATAAATAATAAATAACCATGTTTCTATTCTGGACTGTACACCAAGTTTTAATTTTAGCTAACTGATGAGCCAGATAAAACTAATAGCTTTATTAAAATATAAAATGATTTGCAAGATATACACCGACAATTTAACAAAGACCAACTATCGATGTCTTGATAACATGATGTTACGTAACGATGTACGTGATTTTTCAGTCGCTTATATACAACTTGTAACAGTAGTCAACAAATTAATGCAACCAACGAGGCACATTCACAACAGCATACATACTTGGACAATGGCGGTGTACCGTAGAAGACCCTGTTGATGAACATTCTCCCCACCAGTCCCCTGGGTTGAGCATTCCTGCAGTCAAGGTCGTGATAAGTTTGCTGGGAACCTCTGGTACAGGCAACCGATGAGTTATACAGTTTCCCGGCAGACCACTCGCTCGGAACTGACGTCACAAGGACGCCACAGACCAGGACAACAAAAATGCACCGCACGCAAAAGCTCAGCGTTTCCATTTCTGTCCTCGGTTGTCTGTTCTAACTGGCAGATGATAGTTCGTCAAACTCAAATGACTTGATTATTACTGGTATGACACTGTTTTCCACTGGAAATTGTGTACTTGATTGTTGAGACTTAACCGCTTTATCTGAATCCAACCTGCCTCGTTGGCAGTGCGTTGAAGTTTATTTGTTACTCCAGCGAGGTGCTTTCTTCATTTGGCGTTCAAATTTGCAAGTTAAACTTTCGGTGTGACCATTTTAGATGTCACTTTTTTTTTCTTTTTTTTGTTACAATGTAACTCAGATATGCAAATGGGTATGATCAATAAATTATAAGGAGTAGAAGGTTAACCCTGCCTGTCAATAGAGATAGTGAAGATCACAACATTTTCCTGCACTTACAAATAATAATGATAATGAATCATATTAACGGCCACAGACATAATTACGAGTCAACCGTAACATCATAATTTCTCTAATGAAGAAATAGAAAATGTTACAAACTTTGAATATCTCGCTGCATAATCAGCAACAATGGGGGGATGTACAAATAATTTAGCCTTTAAACAACTTGACAGAAGGAAATGCAGATTATTATGAAACATGCTGGACCAACACGCAAGTAAGTAAGCGATCTAGTAATGAGATGCAAGTTCCAAGGTATTAATGTGGAGACAGGCTAGACAAGGATATGTGGCATCTCCGAGCCTATTTATCTTACACACATAGAACACTTTCAAATAGATCATAACCCTAACTACAGGCGACTGTAACCAAAAGAACAATCTAACATCTACCTGAGACACGGACTTCCCTGCAGAAACTGCTGAGTACATTCAACATTCAAAGCCAACCGCACAGTATAGTAATTAAAATAAATAATACTACAGTAGCAGTGTTCACTAAACACAAAGAGTGTTCAACACTCGACATTCGTACTTCTTAATATTCTCATAGTCCATGCCGTGTGGCGTCGGTGATCATGTCTGTCCACAGCCTTCTGTCTCTTGTACTTGTACTGCTAATCTTCTTAAAGATTATGTCGTGTGGCATTGGTGATGATGTCTGTCCATAGCCTTCTGTTCGTATGCTGCCAGTCTTCTCATAGCTCATGCCGTGTGGCGTTAGTGATCATGTCTCTCCACAGCCTTCTGTCTCTTGTACTGCTACTCTTCTAAATAGTCCATGCCGTGTGACGTCAGTGATCATGTCTCTCCACAGCCTTCTGTCTCTTGTACTGCTAACCTTCTAAATAGTCCCATGCCGTGTGACGTCAGTGATCATGTCTAGTCCACGCCCTTCTGTCTCTTGTGCTGTTACATTTGTAATGCCGGTGTGCCACTATGCCATGGGTCAAACTTTCCAGCATCTTCTCTCTTTATCTCGCCTGATTTACCTCCCTACAATGGTGCCGTTGTGACGACATAATCCAGCGTTCCCCTTCATGCCATGACCAAATAATGTGGACTGTCTTCTTCTGATGTGAGTAACTAGTTCCATATGTCTTGATAAGTCAATCGCGGTATCTTCGACATTCATAGCAAGAATGAAAGTTTGGAACAGGTATTATGATAGTAGTTAACTACTTCCGGTTTTGGGTGTTTAAAATGTTAACCTTTAATTATTAGACGTTATATTATATACAAAATAATTTTTATTTATTTTTATGTTTTATTTTTACTTTTTAATTTAAAATAAAAGATAGCTGTTATTAGTGATCTGTAGAGGGTCGTAGTGATTTAAACACTAGCATCATACGGATTATAAATGAAAAACTTAAAAAGGAAAAGATGTTCAGTATTACTGGTTTTAGTAGGTATGGCTCAGTGAACTTCGTTGTTTATGGATGGGTAGCGGATATTAGTGATCTGTAGAGGTTCGTAGTGGTTTAAACACTAGCATCATAGGGATTACAAATTAAAACTTCAAAATGTAAATATGGCCTGTATTATTGATTGTAGTGGGTATGGCTTAGCGAAAATTCGTTGTTAAGGGGTGGGTAGCAGTTATTAGTGATTTGTAGAGTGTCGAAGTGGTTTAAACACTAGCATCATACGGGTTACAAATGAAACTATAATGTAAAGATGGCTGGTATTATTGGTTGTAGTTAGTATCGCTAAGTGAAAATTCGTTGTTAAGGTGTGGGTAGCGGTTATTAGTGATCTGTATAGAGTCACTGCGGTTTAAAACACTATCATCATACTGCTTACAGATTAAAACCTTACAAATCTAGAGATGGACGGTTTTATTGATTGTAGTTGGTATGGCTTAGTGAACATTCGTTGTAGCGATTATTAGTGATGTGTAGAGGGTCGTAGTGGTTTAAACACTATCATCAATGCGTTACAAATGAAAAGCTTGAAAAATGTAAAGATGGCCGGTATTATTGGTTATAGTTGGGACGGCTTAGTGAAAATTCGTTGTTAAGGAGTGGGGTAGTGGTTGCTAGTTATCTATTGAGGACGTAGTGGTTAAAATACTATCATCATACGGGTTAAAAATGAAAAAAAATGAAAAAAAGTAAAGATGGCCTGTATTATTGGTTGTAGTGGGTATTGCTTAGTGAAATTCGTTGTTAAGGGTGGGTAGTGGTTATTAGTGATCTGTAATAAAGTCGCTGTGGTTTAATCACTAGCATCATACGGGTTACAAATGAAAAACAAAGAGTAATGATGGCCGGTAATGTTGGTGCAATTGGTGCAATTTTGAAATTTAGTGTTTAGTGAAATTTGTTGTCAAGGGGTGGGTAGCGGTTATTAGTTATCTGTAGAGGGTCGTTGTAGCTTAAACACAGTCACATACGGCTACAAAAAAACCTTATCAGGCAGGCAGGCAGACCGGCCGACCGGCCGACCGACCGACCGACCGACCGACCGACCGCCCGCCCGCCCGCCCGCCCGCCAGACAGACAGACAGACAGACAGACAGACAGACAGACAGACAGACAGACAGACAGACAGACAGACAGACAGACAGACAGATAGATAGATAGATAGATAGATAGATAGATAGATAGATAGATAGATTAGATAGATAGATAGATAGATAGATAGATAGATAGATAGATAGATAGATAGATAGATAGGATAGATAGATAGATAGATAGATAGATAGATAGATAGATAGATAGATAGATAGATTAGAGATAGAACTGCAGAATCACGCCGACAGTCATGCACACACACATACACACACAGTCGATAGTCAGACAGATATTGACATCACAGATGCAAACAGAGAATGAAAGAGAGAGAACCGTACATAAAATACGAGATCATACCCAATGCCACGCCCAGCACTGTGTCATACACTCAGCCACGCCGGAATCTTCGCTAGCCACTTTTAACACCCTACAACCACTCCGCGATTCGACCCGTCCACATCCTTAACAATGAAACTCTCATCTTACACACACAATATAGCCACTCCCCCATCCGGAGGAAGAGAACTGTAACCCCACCGACCTGCTCACACGGATACGCAAACACATCCAGACCACTACGGCCCACTATTTAACAACTAATTTCACTAAGCCATACCCACTACAACCAATAACACCGAAAATCATTACTTTTTTAAGGTTTTCATTGTAGCCGTATGTTGATAGTGTTTAAAACCACTACGACCCTTTAAAGATCACTAATAACCGCTACCCACCCCTTAAGAACGAATTTCACTAAGCTATACCAACTTTGCTGGTCTCTCTGGCTGTGGGGTTACAACACTTTCTCTGTAATCCCGTTTATCACGCAGAGTCTCGTAGCGGGGCGAGAGCTGAGGCGGTTCGACCCCCGCTCGTGACTTGCGGGATACTGAGACGGCCGCTCAGAAAGCAATGGCAAACTACTGAGCGTAATCTTGCCAAGAGATCAACAGACAGCTGAAAGATGCTGCTGTTGACAGCGATGTCCTGTAAAGGATATGCGAATTTTAAAAAACAAAAATACCAACTTTAGACTTGTACAGTGGGCAAAAGAGCATGCTGTGATTACTGGAAACACCTGGTATAAACAGCACCCACGGAGATTGTGGACATGGAGGAGTCCTGATCATCAGATCAAAAATCAGATTGATTACATTCACGATCAATAGAAAGATTTTGAAATGCCTTAAAAGTCGCAAAAAATATACCAAGCGCAGACTGCTACAGCGACCATACATTACTCTTAAGCAATGTAATATACAATTAAAGAAAACAATTATGCATCAAGAAACACAAAATTTGATCTACTGGCATTTAAGAGTGAGGAGATAAAAGATAAATTCAACGTAGAGGTAAAGAACAGATTTGATGCATTGTCCGACATGGAAATATTATTTCAAGATGTCAACGATCATTAGGAAATATTAAAGAAATCAGTCAACAGAGCTGCAGAAACAACAACCCCAAACATAAAGATAATAGGACGCGCGAAATGGATTACAGAAAACATCTTAAAACTCATGGAAATAAGAAGAAATAACAAAAATAACCATGAAAAATATCAAGAGATTCACAGGAAAATTAGGAAGCTATGCAAAGAGGCAAAACAAACATGGCTTGAGGAAAATTGCAAGGAAATCGAAAACCACACAACACACGGAATGCCAAATTAATGCACAAAAGAATTAATGACATCACTAAAAAAAAGAACACACACATTAACAGGTTGTCTAAAAACCAAAGATGGCAAAATCATAATAGAAAAAGATCATATTTTACATGCGTGGTCACATTATGTGAAAGACCTTTATGATGATACAAGACAAGAACAATATGATCATTTGAATAATAATGAAGGACCATCAATTTTGAAGATGGAAGTTCAGAATGCTCTTATCCATTTGGAAAATTGGCAAGACCCCGGGTACAGATAACATCACAATAGAAATGATCAATGCCTTAGAAGAACATGGAATAGACCAAGTCACCAGACTGCTGAACGCAATATATGATAATGGAAATATACCTCCTGAAATATGTAATTCTATATTTATTGCAATCCCGAAGAAATCAGGAGCCTCGGAATGTGATCAACATTGAACAATTAGTATAATGAGCCACATCACGAAGATTGTACTGAGAATTTACATGCAAAGAGTTAGGAAGAAAATACAACCTGACATAGGAGAAGAACAATGTGGATTTGTAGAAGGCAAGGGTACAGTAAAATGATGTGTATATACTCAGAACAGTAAGTGAACTTTCAGGTCTTTGATATGACTGAGCTACCGTATGACAGTAGAACTGTACTGCCTGATTCCGTTAGCGCCGAATGTTGGGCGATGCTTACCAAATCCTACACCCCACATTGTGCCAACGGCTTCGGGTGGAGCGCGCAATTGGGAGTATACAAGCCTTATCCTAGTGCGAGGACATACAATCTAAAGACTAAATGTCATGGCAGGGACAGACCAGACCCTAAGCCTTGGCTGGCAACTGGTCTAGGATCGAAGCTTCGACAGGCGGACAGTTAGAGCATTGCTTGGCTTGATCCGGCAGCTTCTGCAGCTTGTCTTGTTCCAAACGCATTGGTGTTACATTTCCTCTGAAGTCACTAGACAGGCCGAAAGAGGGATCATGCTGCATGGGCAACACATGGTCCTCTAAATTCAGTCCAGGCTTTGTGTTATGGAGCGGTATAATTCCATTTTACAAACTATCGTCTGTCAAGGGCGGCAAGGTGCCAGTCAGTCAAATGAACGCTCTATCTTCATCTTCGGCGTTCCGAGCCATTGAGGTTCTTTGCTGCAGATACAATCCGTCGCCATTTGTCTCCCTGGTTGACCTTCTCTTGCCAGTCGTTGATTCCAAATGTTTGTAGGTATGTATATATATTATCTCTCCGCCGTCTTCTTGGTCTACTTAGGGGTCTACGGTCATTTATTTCCTGAGTGTAAGCGAGTTTTGTTTCCCTATTATCTTCCATTCTTTCTATATGCCCCAGTCATTGTAGTCTATTAGCCTTCATGATACCAGTGATTAGCGCGGACTTAAACAGATCATAAATGTCTTTGTTACTTCTTCTTTTCCACTCTCCACTTTGTGTATCCCTAATGGGTCCCAAAGATCCCTAATGGGTCCAATGATGCGTCTTTAAACTTTGTTCTCAAAGGTTTGTAACAAGGCTTCGTCTCCTTTCGTAAACGTTCTATAGAAGTAATTATTTTTTTTAAAGTAAAAACAAAAGATCTATATATTTGTTTTTATTGACCACACAAAGGCTTTCGATAAAGTGAAACATGTCGACATGATAAAGATGCTTGAAGATCTACAATTGATGGAAAAGACTTAGACTTGTTTAAAAAAAACGTATATTGGAAACAACCAGCTGCCATCAGAACTGACAATGAAGTAGGTCAATATCAGCCTATTAAAAGAGGTGTGAAACAGGAATGTGTAATGTCTCCAGATGTTTTTCCCTGTACAGTGAAAATGTTTTCATAAATATAGAAGATATGGAAGGAATCAACTTTGGAGGAAGATACATCAATAACATTAGATATGCAGATGATACATTTCTTGATTGCAGATAATAAACAGATCATGCGACATTTAGTAGATGTTTATGCCCGTAACTCGAGTGTGGATTCTGACGACATCAATATGTGTTCCGAAAACGAGCTAGAAAACTAGCAGAAATAATAATCATTTTGCGCTTTCCTAACTACTTACGATATACATACGTATTAGTTAGTTAGTCTTTCCTTTTGAGTCGGTGCATCGGGCAGAAGTCATGGCTTTCCATGTCTGGCGGTTCGCCTGCAACCTGTTGTAGATCTTGGATGTTCACTTCGCCGTTGAATGAGCCTTCTCTGATGATGGTTCTACGTTGGGCTCTCTTGGTCTTCCACGTATTCTTTCCCTACTAGTGACCATATGAGGGCTTGGTAAGGGAGTCTTGTCTTGTCCATTCTTAGTAACATGTTCATACGTATATTGGCCAAATAATAACAACATAAGATGACACATGCTCACGAAATTAGTTGCAATGCTACATGTCGCATTCAACAAAATGAAACATGTGCTTGTCTTCAAACGAATATCAGATACACTGATCTGAGAATCGTGAAATGTGGATGCATGTTAATTACTACTATATGGATTAGAAATACGAATCATGGCCATAAAGACTGAGAATAAAACTGATACTTTTGAAATGTAGGTCTTCAGAAAAGTGTGATAAAATTTAGACAAATGTGAAAGTTCTAGACAAACGCAAAATGAAAATGGTCCTGCTAAAAGAAGGAAAAGGCAATTAGAAAAACCAAGATACTTTGTTTACTTCAAAATGCATAATATTAAGCAATTACAAAATGAGTCGCCCCACGATTGACTTGCACCGTGCAAGAATAGGGCGTTAACCGTTTAAATTTTGCAGAAAAATAATGTTTAAGTATGGAGACACTTGTTGACCGACCGACCGACCGACCGACCGCCCGCCCGCCCGCCCGCCCGCCCGCCCGCCAGACAGACAGACAGACAGACAGACAGACAGACAGACAGACAGACAGACAGACAGACAGACAGATAGATAGATAGATAGATAGATAGATAGATAGATAGATAGATAGATAGATAGATAGATAGATAGATAGATAGATAGATAGATAGATAGATAGATAGATAGATAGATAGATAGATAGATAGATAGATAGATAGATAGATAGATAGATAGATAGATAGATAGATAGATAGATAGATAGATAGATAGATAGATAGATAGATAGATAGATAGATAGATAGAACTGCAGAATCACGCCGACAGTCATGCACACACACATACACACACAGTCGATAGTCAGACAGATATTGACATCACAGATGCAAACAGAGAATGAAAGAGAGAGAACCGTACCATAAAATACGAGTCAGTACCCAATGCCACGCCCAGCACTGTGTCATACACTCAGCCACGCCGGAATCTTCGCTAGCCACTTTAACACCCTACAACCACTCCGCGATTCGACCCGTCCACATCCTTAACAATGAACTCTCATCTTACACACACAATATAGCCACTCCCCCATCCGGAGGAAGAGAACTGTAACCCCACCGACCTGCTCACACGGATACGCAAACACATCCAGACCACTACGCCCACTATTTAACAACTAATTTCACTAAGCCATACCCACTACAACCAATAACACCGAAAATCATTACTTTTTTAAGGTTTTCATTTGTAGCCGTATGTTGATAGTGTTTAAACCACTACGACCCTTTAAAGATCACTAATAACCGCTACCCACCCCTTAAGAACGAATTTCACTAAGCTATACCAACTTTGCTGGTCTCTCTGGCTGTGGGGTTACAACACTTTCTCTGTAATCCCGTTTATCACGCAGAGTCTCGTAGCGGGGCGAGAGCTGAGGCGGTTCGACCCCCGCTCGTGACTTGCGGGATACTGAGACGGCCGCTCAGAAAGCAATGGCAACTACTGAGCGTAATCTTGCCAAGAGATCAACAGACAGCTGAAAGATGCTGCTGTTGACAGCGATGTCCTGTAAAGGATATGCGAATTTTAAAAAACAAAAATACCAACTTTAGACTTGTACAGTGGGCAAAAGAGCATGCTGTGATTACTGGAAACACCTGGTATAAACAGCACCCACGGAGATTGTGGACATGGAGGAGTCCTGATCATCAGATCAAAAATCAGATTGATTACATTCACATCAATAGAAGATTTTGAAATGCCTTAAAAGTCGCAAAAAATATACCAAGCGCAGACTGCTACAGCGACCATACATTACTCTTAAGCAATGTAATATACAATTAAAGAAAACAATTATGCATCAAGAAACACAAAATTTGATCTACTGGCATTTAAGAGTGAGGAGATAAAAGATAAATTCAACGTAGAGGTAAAGAACAGATTTGATGCATTGTCCGACATGGAAATATTATTTCAAGATGTCAACGATCATTAGGAAATATTAAAGAAATCAGTCAACAGAGCTGCAGAAACAACAACCCCAAACATAAAGATAATAGGACGCGCGAAATGGATTACAGAAAACATCTTAAAACTCATGGAAATAAGAAGAAATAACAAAAATAACCATGAAAAATATCAAGAGATTTCACAGGAAAATTAGGAAGCTATGCAAAGAGGCAAAACAAACATGGCTTGAGGAAAATTGCAAGGAAATCGAAAACCACACAACACACGGAATGCCAAATTAATGCACAAAAGAATTAATGACATCACTAAAAAAAGAACACACACATTAACAGGTTGTCTAAAAACCAAAGATGGCAAAATCATAATAGAAAAAGATCATATTTTACATGCGTGGTCACATTATGTGAAAGACCTTTATGATGATACAAGACAAGAACAATATGATCATTTGAATAATAATGAAGGACCATCAATTTGAAGATGGAAGTTCAGAATGCTCTATCCATTTGAAAATTGGCAAGACCCCGGGTACAGATAACATCACAATAGAAATGATCAATGCCTTAGAAGAACATGGAATAGACCAAGTCACCAGACTGCTGAACGCAATATATGATAATGGAAATATACCTCCTGAATTATGTAATTCTATATTATTGCAATCCCGAAGAAATCAGGAGCCTCGGAATGTGATCAACATTGAACAATTAGTATAATGAGCCACATCACGAAGATTGTACTGAGAATTTACATGCAAAGAGTTAGGAAGAAAATACAACCTGACATAGGAGAAGAACAATGTGGATTTGTAGAAGGCAAGGGTACAGTAAATGATGTGTATATACTCAGAACAGTAAGTGAACTTTCAGGTCTTTGATATGACTGAGCTACCGTATGACAGTAGACTGTACTGCCTGATTCCGTTAGCGCCGAATGTTGGGCGATGCTTAACCAAATCCTACACCCCACATTGTGCCAACGGCTTCGGGTGGAGCGCGCAATTGGGAGTATACAAGCCTTATCCTAGTGCGAGGACATACAATCTAAAGACTAAATGTCATGGCAGGGACAGACCAGACCCTAAGCCTTGGCTGGCAACTGGTCTAGGATCGAAGCTTCGACAGGCGGACAGTTAGAGCATTGCTTGGCTGATCCGGCAGCTTCTGCAGCTTGTCTTGTTCCAAACGCATTGGTGTTTACATTTCCTCTGAAGTCACTAGACAGGCCGAAAGAGGGATCATGCTGCATGGGCAACACATGGTCTCTAAATTCAGTCCAGGCTTTGTGTTATGGAGCGGTATAATTCCATTTTACAAACTATCGTCTGTCAAGGCGGCAAGGTGCCAGTCAGTCAAATGAACGCTCTATCTTCATCTTCGGCGTTCCGAGCCATTGAGGTTCTTTGCTGCAGATACAATCCGTCGCCATTTGTCTCCCTGGTTGACCTTCTCTTGCCAGTCGTTGATTCCAAATGTTTGTAGGTATGTATATATATTATCTCTCCGCCGTCTTCTTGGTCTACTTAGGGGTCTACGGTCATTTATTTCCTGAGTGTAAGCGAGTTTTGTTTCCCTATTATCTTCCATTCTTTCTATATGCCCCAGTCATTGTAGTCTATTAGCCTTCATGATACCAGTGATTAGCGCGGACTTAAACAGATCATAAATGTCTTTGTTACTTCTTCTTTTCCACTCTCCACTTGTGTATCCCTAATGGGTCCAAAGATCCCTAATGGGTCCAATGATGCGTCTTTAAACTTTGTTCTCAAAGGTTTGTAACAAGGCTTCGTCTCCTTTCGTAAACGTTCTATAGAAGTAATTATTTTTTTTAAAGTAAAAACAAAAGATCTATATATTTGTTTTATTGACCACACAAAGGCTTTCGATAAAGTGAAACATGTCGACATGATAAAGATGCTTGAAGATCTACAAATTGATGGAAAAGACTTAGACTTGTTTAAAAAAAACGTATATTGGAAACAACCAGCTGCCATCAGAACTGACAATGAAGTAGGTCAATATCAGCCTATTAAAAGAGGTGTGAAACAGGAATGTGTAATGTCTCCAGATGTTTTTCCCTGTACAGTGAAAATGTTTTCATAAATATAGAAGATATGGAAGGAATCAACTTTGGAGGAAGATACATCAATAACATTAGATATGCAGATGATACATTTCTTGATTGCAGATAATAAACAGATCATGCGACATTTAGTAGATGTTTATGCCCGTAACTCGAGTGTGGATTCTGACGACATCAATATGTGTTCCGAAAACGAGCTAGAAAACTAGCAGAAATAATAATCATTTTGCGCTTTCCTAACTACTTACGATATACATACGTATTAGTTAGTTAGTCTTTCCTTTTGAGTCGGTGCATCGGGCAGAAGTCATGGCTTTCCATGTCTGGCGGTTCGCTGCAACCTGTTGTAGATCTTGGATGTTCACTTCGCCGTTGAATGAGCCTTCTCTGATGATGGTTCTACGTTGGGTCTCTCTTGGTCTTCCACGTTTTCTTTTCCCTACTAGTGACCATATGAGGGCTTGGTAAGGGAGTCTTGTCTTGTCCATTCTTAGTACATGTTCATACGTATATTGGCCAAATAATAACAACATAAGATGACACATGCTCACGAAATTAGTTGCAATGCTACATGGCGCATTCAACAAAATGAAACATGTGCTTGTCTTCAAACGAATATCAGATACACTGATCTGAGAATCGTGAAATGTGGATGCATGTTAATTACTACTATATGGATTAGAAATACGAATCATGGCCATAAAGACTGAGAATAAAACTGATACTTTTGAAATGTAGGTCTTCAGAAAAGTGTGATAAAATTTAGACAAATGTGAAAGTTCTAGACAAACGCAAAATGAAAATGGTCCTGCTAAAAGAAGGAAAAGGCAATTAGAAAAACCAAGATACTTGTTTACTTCAAAATGCATAATATTAAGCAATTACAAAATGAGTCGCCCCACGATTGACTTGCACCGTGCAAGAATAGGGCGTTAACCGTTTAAATTTTGCAGAAAAATAATGTTTAAGTATGGAGACACTTGTTGACCGACCGACCGACCGACCGACCGCCCGCCCGCCCGCCCGCCCGCCAGACAGACAGACAGACAGACAGACAGACAGACAGACAGACAGACAGACAGACAGACAGATAGATAGATAGATAGATAGATAGATAGATAGATAGATAGATAGATAGATAGATAGATAGATAGATAGATAGATAGATAGATAGATAGATAGATAGATAAATAGATAGATAGATAGATAGATAGATAGATAGATAGATAGATAGATAGATAGATAGATAGATAGATAGATAGATAGATAGATAGATAGATAGATAGATAGATAGATAGATAGATAGATAGATAGATAGATAGATAGATAGATAGATAGATAGAACTGCAGAATCACGCCGACAGTCATGCACACACAAACACACACACACAGTCGATAGTCAGACAGATACTGACATCACAGATGCAAACAGAGAATGAAAGAGAGAGAACCGTACATAAAATACGAGTCATACCCAATGCCACGCCCAGCACTGTGTCATACACTCAGCCACGCCGGAATCTTCGCTAGCCACTTTAACACCCCTACAACCACTCCGCGATTCGACCCGTCCACATCCTTAACAATGAACTCTCATCTTACACACACAATATAGCCACTCCCCCATCCGGAGGAAGAGAACTGTAACCCCACCGACCTGCTCACACGGATACGCAAACACATCCAGACCACTACGCCCACTATTTAACAACTAATTTCACTAAGCCATACCCACTACAACCAATAACACCGAAAATCATTACTTTTTTAAGGTTTTCATTTGTAGCCGTATGTTGATAGTGTTTAAACCACTACGACCCTTTAAAGATCACTAATAACCGCTACCCACCCCTTAAGAACGAATTTCACTAAGCTATACCAACTTTGCCGGTCTCTCTGGTGTGGGGTTACAACACTTTCTCTCTGTAATCCCGTTTATCACGCAGAGTCTCGTAGCGGAGCGAGAGCTGAGGCGGTTCGACCCCCGCTCGTGACTTGCGGGATACTGAGACGGCCGCTCAGAAAGCAATGGCAAACTACTGAGCGTAATCTTGCCAAGAGATCAACAGACAGCTGAAAGATGCTGCTGTTGACAGCGATGTCCTGTAAAGGATATGCGAATTTTAAAAAACAAAAATACCAACTTTAGACTTGTACAGTGGGCAAAAGAGCATGCTGTGATTACTGGAAACACCTGGTATAAACAGCACCACGGAGATTGTGGACATGGAGGAGTCCTGATCATCAGATCAAAAATCAGATTGATTACATTCACATCAATAGAAGATTTTGAAATGCCTTAAAAGTCGCAAAAAATATACCAAGCGCAGACTGCTACAGCGACCATACATTACTCTTAAGCAATGTAATATACAATTAAAGAAAACAATTATGCATCAAGAAACACAAAATTTGATCTACTGGCATTTAAGAGTGAGGAGATAAAAGATAAATTCAACGTAGAGGTAAAGAACAGATTTGATGCATTGTCCGACATGGAAATATTATTTCAAGATGTCAACGATCATTAGGAAATATTAAAGAAATCAGTCAACAGAGCTGCAGAAACAACAACCCCAAACATAAAGATAATAGGACGCGCGAAATGGATTACAGAAAACATCTTAAAACTCATGGAAATAAGAAGAAATAACAAAAATAACCATGAAAAATATCAAGAGATTCACAGGAAAATTAGGAAGCTATGCAAAGAGGCAAAACAAACATGGCTTGAGGAAAATTGCAAGGAAATCGAAAACCACACAACACACGGAATGCCAAATTAATGCACAAAAGAATTAATGACATCACTAAAAAAAAAGAACACACACATTAACAGGTTGTCTAAAAACCAAAGATGGCAAAATCATAATAGAAAAAGATCATATTTTACATGCGTGGTCACATTATGTGAAAGACCTTTATGATGATACAAGACAAGAACAATATGATCATTTGAATAATAATGAAGGACCATCAATTTTGAAGATGGAAGTTCAGAATGCTCTTATCCATTTGAAAATTGGCAAGACCCCGGGTACAGATAACATCACAATAGAAATAATCAATGCCTTAGAAGAACATGGAATAGACCAAGTCACCAGACTGCTGAACGCAATATATGATAATGGAAATATACCTCCTGAATTATGTAATTCTATATTTATTGCAATCCCGAAGAAATCAGGAGCCTCGGAATGTGATCAACATTGAACAATTAGTATAATGAGCCACATCACGAAGATTGTACTGAGAATTTACATGCAAAGAGTTAGGAAGAAAATACAACCTGACATAGGAGAAGAACAATGTGGATTTGTAGAAGGCAAGGGTACAGTAAATGATGTGTATATACTCAGAACAGTAAGTGAACTTTCAGGTCTTTGATATGACTGAGCTACCGTATGACAGTAGACTGTACTGCCTGATTCCGTTAGCGCCGAATGTTGGGCGATGCTTACCAAATCCTACACCCCACATTGTGCCAACGGCTTCGGGTGGAGCGCGCAATTGGGAGTATACAAGCCTTATCCTAGTGCGAGGACATACAATCTAAAGACTAAATGTCATGGCAGGGACAGACCAGACCCTAAGCCTTGGCTGGCAACTGGTCTAGGATCGAAGCTTCGACAGGCGGACAGTTAGAGCATTGCTTGGCTGATCCGGCAGCTTCTGCAGCTTGTCTTGTTCCAAACGCATTGGTGTTACATTTCCTCTGAAGTCACTAGACAGGCCGAAAGAGGGATCATGCTGCATGGGCAACACATGGTCTCTAAATTCAGTCCAGGCTTTGTGTTATGGAGCGGTATAATTCCATTTACAAACTATCGTCTGTCAAGGCGGCAAGGTGCCAGTCAGTCAAATGAACGCTCTATCTTCATCTTCGGCGTTCCGAGCCATTGAGGTTCTTTGCTGCAGATACAATCCGTCGCCATTTGTCTCCCTGGTTGACCTTCTCTTGCCAGTCGTTGATTCCAAATGTTGTAGGTATGTATATATATTATCTCTCCGCCGTCTTCTTGGTCTACTTAGGGGTCTACGGTCATTTATTTCCTGAGTGTAAGCGAGTTTTGTTTCCCTATTATCTTCCATTCTTTCTATATGCCCCAGTCATTGTAGTCTATTAGCCTTCATGATACCAGTGATTAGCGCGGACTTAAACAGATCATAAATGTCTTTGTTACTTCTTCTTTTCCACTCTCCACTTTGTGTATCCCTAATGGGTCCAAAGATCCCTAATGGGTCCAATGATGCGTCTTTAAACTTTGTTCTCAAAGGTTTGTAACAAGGCTTTCGTCTCCTTTCGTAAACGTTCTATAGAAGTAATTATTTTTTTTAAAGTAAAAACAAAAGATCTATATATTTGTTTTATTGACCACACAAAGGCTTTCGATAAAGTGAAACATGTCGACATGATAAAGATGCTTGAAGATCTACAAATTGATGGAAAAGACTTAGACTTGTTTAAAAAAAACGTATATTGGAAACAACCAGCTGCCATCAGAACTGACAATGAAGTAGGTCAATATCAGCCTATTAAAAGAGGTGTGAAACAGGAATGTGTAATGTCTCCAGATGTTTTTCCCTGTACAGTGAAAATGTTTTCATAAATATAGAAGATATGGAAGGAATCAACTTTGGAGGAAGATACATCAATAACATTAGATATGCAGATGATACATTTCTTGATTGCAGATAATAAACAGATCATGCGACATTTAGTAGATGTTTATGCCCGTAACTCGAGTGTGGATTCTGACGACATCATATGTGTTCCGAAAACGAGCTAGAAAAACTAGCAGAAATAATAATCATTTTGCGCTTTCCTAACTACTTACGATATACATACGTATTAGTTAGTTAGTCTTTCCTTTTGAGTCGGTGCATCGGGCAGAAGTCATGGCTTTCCATGTCTGGCGGTTCGCTGCAACCTGTTGTAGATCTTGGATGTTCACTTCGCCGTTGAATGAGCCTTCTCTGATGATGGTTCTACGTTGGGTCTCTCTTGGTCTTCCACGTTTTCTTTTCCCTACTAGTGACCATATGAGGGCTTGGTAAGGGAGTCTTGTCTTGTCCATTCTTAGTACATGTTCATACGTATATTGGCCAAATAATAACAACATAAGATGACACATGCTCACGAAATTAGTTGCAATGCTACATGGCGCATTCAACAAAATGAAACATGTGCTTGTCTTCAAACGAATATCAGATACACTGATCTGAGAATCGTGAAATGTGGATGCATGTTAATTACTACTATATGGATTAGAAATACGAATCATGGCCATAAAGACTGAGAATAAAACTGATACTTTTGAAATGTAGGTCTTCAGAAAAGTGTGATAAAATTTAGACAAATGTGAAAGTTCTAGACAAACGCAAAATGAAAATGGTCCTGCTAAAAGAAGGAAAAGGCAATTAGAAAAACCAAGATACTTTGTTTACTTCAAAATGCATAATATTAAGCAATTACAAAATGAGTCGCCCCACGATTGACTTGCACCGTGCAAGAATAGGGCGTTAACCGTTTAAATTTTGCAGAAAAATAATGTTTAAGTATGGAGACACTTGTTGCGTGCAGTCAGGGAAGAGTTTATGAATGAGTAAAAAGATTTCTAAATGGAAAACATTGAATCGAGTCATTGATGAACCGCGTAGAGGGGAACTCACAAATGTGACAGTAAGGCCTGCCTTCTTACGGCCGTGCACACAGTGGATAGACTACGTGCACACAGTGGATAGACTACGTGCACACAGTGGATAGACTACGTGCACACAGTGGATAGACTATATGCACACCGTCGATAGACTACGTGCACACCGTGGATAGACTACGTGCACACAGTAGATAGACTACGTGCACACCGTGGATAGACTACGTGCACTGGGATGTCAGGTCTTGACACATCCAATCCAAACATGTGGCCATCAGACTTTCACATGTATGAATCCTTACAATAACATCTGCGAGGTGATCACCAGATAACTGAAGCGCCGCAAAAATTGATGTGAGGCTACACCCAACAACTGTTTCATAGAAGGCATCAACAAGCTAGTGGACATGTGGACCAAGTGTGTTGCCAGACACGTGACCATGTTGAGAAATTTAAACAAAAGTTAGTTGCATATCCTTTACAGGACGTTGCAGTCAAAACCAGCAATTTTTGCTGTTGTGATGTCTTAGCAAGTTTGCGTTCATTAGTTTGCCATTGATTTCTGAACGACAGGCACCCATACAGTTTCGTAAACAAAAAAAATCGCGCGCAGCTCCGTTTCGAATGCGGGTAAGCGGAATCACGAACCGCCTCCGTAACTCCTTCGCAACGGAGCCGGCGTTGAGATATTCCACACACACAATTTCTGGTTCGCATCATTGTAAAAAAAAAAAAAAGGTTATTCGAAAAATTCCTGTTACTAAATGACTTCCCCTAGTACAACCAAAGCTCAAATGAGAACCTAGTGAGTTCTATTACTGCTAACCTTCACTGTTAAGTGGTACTGGATGATGATGATGATGATGATGATGATGATGATGATGATGATGATGATGATGATGATGATGATGACACTAAGATTTTACGTTATTTATATCCCCATCATGTCATATGATATTAATTAATAGCTTCCAATAAATCCGAAATACTGGAATCTTTCGTTAAACATTCAGTGCTCAAGTATATGCTAACTTGTGTTTACGTAACAGCCTAGCAAGCAGAACGGGTTTGGACTACCTATGTGAAGAAATCAGTACGTCTCCTGAACAAAGCACGATCCTCATATACATCCGACGTGATAAATGACTTCTTGGGCAAGGTCCTTGCTATATATATCCTGTGAATGACCTTCAAATTTTGACGCTATTATGTTAGAATGTTTACGCAGGATGGTTGCATGTCTAGGTCCTGAGCAAGTTGCCAACAATATGCAGGAAGCAAAAACCTGTAAACTTGATGGTTTAAAGGCAAAGCGCATACCTTCAACTTGGGAAGAAACAAGGCCTTGATGTTTATCAAATGTCCCAGCTGAGGGCGCTAGACTTCCCTCTGATCCAGGGGCTACGGAGTTCGTGTTCTGTGCGGCTCATTCAGCACGCAGCTTTGTGGATAGAAGACTGAGTCTTATGGGATAGAACCCGGTGCAGCGAAGTCGGTTATATTGTATCTAACCTTTTTTCAGCAAAATTTGTCATGTGGGCAGCAACAAGTGTTATGTGGTCAGCAACAAGCGTGACGTATTAAGCAACAAGTGTGACGTAGTCAGCACCAAGTGTGATGTGGCCAGCAACAAGTGTGATGTAGTCAGCAACAAGTGTGACGTAGTCAGCAACAAGTGTAATGTGGGCAGCAACAAATGTTATGTGGTCAGCAACAAGTGTTATGTGGTCAGCAACAAGTGTTATGTGGTCAGCAACAAGTGTGACGTAGTCAGCACCAAGTGTGATGTGTCCAGCAACAAGTGTTATGTGGTCAGCAACAAGTGTTATATGGTCAGCGACAAGTGTGACGTAGTCAGCAACAAGTGTTATGTGGTCAGTAACAAGTGTTATGTGGTCAGCACCAAGTATGATGTGGTCAGCAACAAGTGTTATGTGGTCAGCAACAAGTGTTATGTGGTCAGCAACAAGTGTTATGTGGTCAGCAACAAGTGTTATGTGGTCAGCAAAAAGTGTTATGTGGTTAGCAACAAGTATGATGTGGTCAGCAAGAAGTGTTATGTGGTCAGCAACAAGTTTTATGTGGTCAGCAACAAGTGTTATGCGGTCAGCAACAAGTGTGACGTAGTCAGCAACAAGTGTGATGTGGTCAGCAACAAGTGCTGTGTCGTCAGCAACAAGTTCTATGTGGTCAACAACAAGTGTGATGTGATCAACAACAAGTGTGACGTAGTCAGCAACAAGTGGTATGTGGTCAGCAACAAGTTCTATGTGGTCAGCAACAAGTGTTATGTGGTCAGCAACAAGTGTGATGTAGTCAGCAACAAGTGTGATGTGGTCAGCAACAAGTGTTATGTGGTCAGCAACAAGTGTGATGTAGTCAGCAACAAGTGTGATGTGGTCAGCAACAAGTGTTATGTGGTCAGCAACAAGTGTGATGTGGTCAGCAACAAGTTCTATGTGGTCAGCAACAAGTGTTATGTGGTCAGCAACAAGTGTTATGTGGTCGGCAACAAGTTCTATGTGGTCAGCAACAAGTGTTATATGGTCAGCAACAAGTGTTATGTGGTCAGCAACAAGTGTTATGTGGTCAGCAACAAGTTCTATGTGGCCAGCAACAAGTGTTATGTGGTCAGCAACAAGTGTTATGTGGTCAGCAACAAGTTCTATGTGGTCAGCAACAAGTGTTATGTGGCCAGCAACAAGTGTTATGTGGTCAGCAACAAGTGTGATGTGGCCAGCAACAAGTTCTATGTGGTCAGCAACAAGTGTTATGTGGTCAGCAACAAGTGTTATGTGGTCAGCAACAAGTGTTATGTGGTCAGCAACAAGTGTGATGTGGTCAGCAACAAGTGTGGTGTAGTCAGCAACAAGTGTTGCGGTCAGCAACAAGTGTTATGTGGTCAGCAACTAGTGTGATGTGGTCATCAACAAGTGTGATGTGGTCACCAACAAGTGTGATGTGGTCAGCAACAAGTGTGATGTGGTCAGCAACAAGTGTGGTGTAGTCAGCAACAAGTGTTATGCGGTCAGCAACAAGTGTTATGTGGTCAGCAACAAGTGTGATGTGGTCAGCAACAAGTGTTATGTGGTCAGCAATAAGTGTTATGTTGTCAGCAACAAGTGTTATGTGGTCAGCAACAAGTGTGGTGTAGTCAGCAACAAGTGTGATGTGGTCATCAACAAGTGTGATGTGGTCATCAACAAGTGTGATGTGGTCACCAACAAGTGTGATGTGGTTGCCATGTCGCTGTTATGGGTTGTTCTTAACAGTTTCAACTGACAACTGTTTAAGAGAAACTGTAGGCTCGCTCCAACCAACTCAACAGCAATATGGGTTTCTCGAGTGAACCCACACAGGAAGAATAAAAGGCCGATTCCTGAACGTGAGTAATTGAAAATTGCTGTTCTATTTATCTGCAGCGAATCGGGTTTGCATATCAGACAATATTATTCAAATATTACGTTGCCTGTAATATCAGGGCCGGCCGTAATTACACTATTGAACTTCCTATTAATGATAACAATTACAAACCGTCTCGTAAACAAACTGTCTACAAATTACTTCATACGTCCTTGAAACTCCTTCTCTCTATCCGTTAGGTACATTTCTCGCCGCTCTGAAATTATTACTAATTTCCTCGTCTGTAGGTTCATTTGTCCGTGGCGTTTTTACACATGAGATCGTTATATATCTTCTCTGTCTGTAGTTCCTATTCCAGCCATTGTTTCAATGCAGAACTATTTATTAGCCAACTTGAATGTACTGATAATTCGATGCACTGCCTTCCATTCCAAAACTCCCCAAAGTCTCCCGTTTCTATTGATATCTCTATGAGACGTTTACCCTGTTGTGACGTCTCGTCTTTTCGGTATCGAGACTTCTACTTTATTTATACTGCGTCATTATGTTGCACTCGCTATGATGGCAATGGTCAGCAAGAAGTGTGATGTAGTCAGCAACAAGTGTGATGTGGTCATCAACAAGTGTGATGAGGTCACAAACAAGTGCGATGTGGTCAGCAACAAGTGTGATGTGGTCAGCAACAAGTGTGATGTGGTCAGCAACAATTGTTATGTGGTCAGCAACAAGTGTGATGTGGTCAGCAACAAGTGTGATGTGGTCAGCAACAAGTGTGATGTGTCCAGCCACAAGTGTGATGTAGTCAGCAACAAGTGTGATGTAGTCAGCAACAAGTGTGATGTGGTCAGCAACAAGTGTGATGTAGTCAGCAATAAGTGTTATGTGGTCAGCAACAAGTGTGATGTAGTCAGCAACAAATGTTATGTGGTCAGCAACAAGTGTGATGTGGTCAGCAACAAGTGTGATGTGGTCAGCAACAAGTGTGATGTATCCAGCCACAAGTGTGATGTAGACAGCAACAAGTGTGATGTAGTCAGCAACAAGTGTGATGTGGTCAGCAACAAGTGTGATGTAGTCAGCAACAAGTGTGATGTGGTCAGCAACAAGTGTGATGTAGTCAGCAACAAATGTTATGTGGTCAGCAACAAGTGTGATGTAGTCAGCCACAAGTGTGATGTAGTCAGCAACAAGTGTGATGTGGTCAGCAACAAGTGTGATGTAGTCAGCAACAAGTATGATGTGGTCAGCAACAAGTGTGATGTAGTCAGCAACAAGTGTGATGTAGTCAGCAACAAGTTTATGTGGCCAGCAACAAGTGTGATGTAGTCAGCAACAAGTGCGATGTGTTCATCATCAAGTGTGATGAGGTCACAAACAAGTGCGATGTGGTCAGCAACAAGTGTGATGTAGTCAGCAACAAGTGTGATGTGGTCATCAACAAGTGTGATGTGGTCAGCAACAAGTGTGATGTGGTCAGCAACAAGTGTGATGTAGTCAGCAACAAGTGTGATGTGGTCATCAACAAGTGTGATGTGGTCAGCAACAAGTGTGATGTGGTCATCAACATGTGTGATGTGGTCATCAACAAGTGTGATGTGGTCAGCAACAAGTGTGATGTGGTCAGCAACAATTGTGATGTGGTCATCAACAAGTGTGATGAGGTCACAAACAAGTGCGATGTGGTCAGCAACAAGTGTGGTGTGGTCAGCAACTGAAGGAAGGTTTTTGAATGCCCCTAATCTGCTGCACGTAATTCCACAGCGTATTCACGTGGTACCAAATGGAACATAGGTGGACTCACAAATTCATAAAGTGGAAAGCCTAGCCCGACCAGGCCGCATTAGCTCCACGATGCATGTCTAAAACTGCAGAACCGTTAACAAAAATAAGGAAAGACTTTGAGCTACATGGTTTTCCAGTAATCGTGGTCTGTTTGGTACTGACTGCAGAAGTCAAGACCCTAATTCTGGAAACAGACAAGAAACTACTCTGTAACTGATTAGAGAAATTAGAAAGCATTTAAACTATTTTACGCACGTTATGAGAAGAAATAAACTAGAGAACATTGTGACATCTGGCAAGATTGAAGGGAAAAGAACAAGGGGGAGGCAGAGAAGTCAATATCTGGATGGCTTGACCACATGACATGGTCAGAACAAGAACACAGACTGATCCATGACTCTGGTGATCGTGTGAGATGTCGAAACATGACTGTCCATGATTATCGGGATGGCACATAATGATAATATTAACTCTGTGCACCGTGCTGAGAGGTTGCCCCGTTGATTGTGTGGATTTATTCAAACTGCCACAGCCACAGAATGTGTCCTGTGGTTTCTATATAGTTCACGATGGACTAGAGGCTCAGCAGCAATTTGCAAGACGTGACGATTCCTTGGGTAAATCCAGTACAATGTGTCAGCTCTGCATTCATGGACAACTTCTTGGATCGCAGGGAATCGCTATGTTCTAGTCCTGTCTTACCTTGCGGGCTGACAGGTATGCATGCACCAGTTCTGGGTGGGCATATTCGACCGCACTATCAGTAGAACTGAATTGAATTGAATTGAATTGATCTTTATTTTCAAAGGGTAACAAATTGGGCGCGTAGGCCCGTCTTACATTCGGCCCTTCCAATCACTCACCTTTCGTTCATTAACAGTGCATGATACATTCACATAGGGAAAAAAAAACATTGTCAAATTAATGTTGCAAACATAAACAATGCATAATGAAGGGAAGACTGCGAATGTCCTACCAAACTACCCATGTAGGTAAGCATTGCCCTCAAGTAGGAAATGTCGGCCTGAGGCGCAAAGATAGTATTACATCCCTCAACTCTTTTACATCCAAATATAAAACATATCAGGTGACTATCAGGCGATATCAGGAAAAACAAGACGATGTTCTTACGTCTGATTTGTAAATGTTGATAACTTAATACGGCACATTGTGAGAGCAAAGTAACAGGTGGCTGTTGTACGTGTTTAACACCAATAACATGTCTCATGTGCAGACACTGAGTGCAGGCAACCATGACAGCCACCAAGCAATTTTCTGTCTTCATGTTTTCAAGTCAGACATTTTAAAACCAGAGTTGACTCAGATGACTCTGAACTTTGACACCAAACTATACATCGCGCTATTTACAAAATATCTGCCTGTCTTCACGCATGCCCACCAGGTACCGGCCGTCACGTGCACATGTTTACCGCATGCCTAAGGTGTGAATAGCTTTAACCTTAATACCCTAAACTTTCTTGACGTAATCCAGTTTTCATTAATCATAAATATGTTGAATATTGGCTACCATAGCCATGCTCAGCTATTTTTAGAGATTTGTTGGCCGAATGGATAAGAGTGCTGGTTCTTAAATTTTAGATATGCGGATGATACAGTCTTGATTGCAGACAATGAGCAGGATCTGCAACATCTAGTACAGTGGTTCTCAACAGGTGGGGAATTTCCCCCCCCCCCCTCCAGTGGGGAATTTTAGGGTTTCCAGGGGGGGGGGGGGATTAAGACTATTTCAAAATCACGTCAATACAAGAACTGATTACTTGATATTGTTTTTTCCCGTAATATTGTACGGTTATGTACGTCTCACCCTTCTAAAATTCATTTTATAAAGTAAGTAGACCCACACATCACGTTTTATGTGAAGGTCTAGACTTGTTTTAGTATGTGCTATTAAATTTAGCTTCCATTATTACGTATACTGTGTAGGGGCAGGGGCGGGATATTTAGGTAGGAAATACGAAAAGGGGGAATTGAAAATATTGTGAAGGATGGCATAGGCCAAATTTTTAAGTAGGAAATACGAAGGGGGGTGGGGGAGGAAGGGGAATGACGATCTGAAAATATGGTGAAGGGGGCACGGACCAAATAAGGTTGAGAACCACTGATCTAGTAGATGCGGTTGTTGCACACAGTGAACAACTTGAGTTAGAATTAAATTGTAGGAAGACACATATTATTGTCGTTACTGGGAAGAACGAAATACTACAAGTAAATGTGAATATTCTTAAACAAGTGAATCGGTACAATTATCTCGAAACAGTCATAACATCGAATGGGAGATGCCTTGAAGAGATCAGAACAAGAATCGCCATGGCGAAGGTAGCATTATACAAGATGAAAAACATACTGACCAATAAAATGATATCATTTGCAACGGAAAAAAGAGAGTATTGATGTGTTACATACAACCTGTGCTTTTCTATGGATTGAATAGTGGACAATGAACAGACAAGCTGAAAAACATCTGACTGCTGTAGAAATGTGGTTTCTGAGGACAATGCAAAGAATGCCATGGACAGACCAAAAAGAACCAATAACCAAGTCCTATAAGAAACAAATGAAAACCGTAAACTGATTAGATAAATTAGACGTAGATAGTCACAATTTTTGGTCACGTTATGAGAAGAAATAAATTGGAAAACTTGGTGACAACTAGTAAGATTGGGGGGGGGGGGAGAACAAGTGGCGGGGAGAGAAGTAAATATCTGGATGTCTTGGCCACGATGGATAGTCGAGGCAAGAACACTGGGGTGATCCGCGATTCTAGTGATCGAGTGATATGGAAAAACATGACCGCCCACGCTTACTGGCATAGCACATCATGATGATGATGCAGATATCCTACCTCGGGACAGAGTCGGGATAACGTCTTAATACCAACTTCATTCCCTCAGAAACCATTTTTGTCTCTTTAGTTCCTGCTATGTTTTTCGCACATTATTATTGTCTATCTCTTGTGGTTCTCTCATTTCTTTTCCACATTATTCTTCTATATCTCTTGTATCTGTATTTCCCACCTGTATTTCCTACATTATTCTTTTCCATCTTCATATAACTCCTTCCGTGTCTTTGCCACATTATTATTCTATATATCTTTTGTAATCGCATTTATGTTTCCCACATTATTCTTCTATCTCATGTAATATCATTCATGTCCTTCCCCCAATATTCTTCGCTGTCTCTGATTATCTTCTCCGTTTCTAGGTCTCCAATTTGAGATCTCCCTATTTCATTGTTTCGCCTTGGGGATTCAAGAGGAGGTATCATCATCATCATCATCATCATCATCATCATCATCATCATCATCATCATCATCATGTGCTATGTCGCCATGCGCGGACGGTCATGGTTTGCCATCTCACACGATCATCAGAATCTTGGATCAGGTCTGTGCTTTTGAATCGATTGTGCCACGTGGTCAGGCCATCCAGATATTTATCTCTGTTCCTTCCTCTTGTTCTTTACCCATTAACCTTGCCAGTTGTCGAGAATATACCAGTTTATTTCAACTCTTAATGTGACCATTTCTATGCCTAGTTTTTCGAATCAATTTATATTTCCCATGTATTTCTTGTAGCACTCGTCCGTTGGTGTGTCTGTCTGTCCATGGTATGTTTTCCCCCATTTTTCTCGGAAACCACATGTTCACTGCTATTAGATGTTTCCCAGTTTGACTGCTTACTGTCTATGTTTCACTTGCATATGACAGAATGGGTTCTATATAGCACTTCAGAGCTATTTTTTTTTTCCCATTGCAACTGACAGGTTTTTATTGGTCAGTATGTTTTCCATCTTGCAAAAAGCTATCTTTGCTGTGGCGATTTGTGTTCTAATTTCTATGAGGCACCATCCATAAGATGTTATGACTGTTCCCAAATAGTTGTAATGAATCGCTTGTTTAAGAATGTTTCCAATGTTCTTGGATGTTAAATTGTGGTATTCCTTTCTTCTTCGGCGCAACCATAATCTCTGTTTTCTTATAATTTAATTCTAACCATGTTTAAAAACAATGTGAATTAGTTACTGTAAACACAGACGCTTCACGATTTATTGTCTAGTGTATTTCACTGCATCTCGTCAGGTGCGTGCTGTAGTTATGCGTATATCACATGAAGAGAATAGAAAAATTAAACTTTGGGTGAAATACTTCAAACACACAGTCACGGGTATTGTTGGAATGTGGAACATCTGTTATCTCCACGAAGTCTTTCTGTCAGCACAAAATTAGTTGGAGCCGCCTAATTGCTAATGTTTCGGAATATTTGAACATCGTTTATTGTTCGTCGAATACAACTTACGAAAGGCATTTTCTTTGTTAAGTTTATGGCTGCATTGTAGCAGCTTATGAGATATGGCTGAGCTTGGAGTTGTATAGCCTGTCGACTTCACAAGGATTCCAGAAAAACACTCACGCTGGAATTGATAAGTACAGTTTGATTTGGGGGTAAATAGTGGGTTAAAGTACCGGAAAACATGTCGGACTGGCACAATGTAATAGTAACACTGGGTTCTGAGTGCAGAAATTAGACAGCGGGCCCCACAGAGCTTGAGATGCAACAACTGATCAGGAGTAACACATCAACGTGACATGGTGATCTACACTCAGTGGTGAGAAACAGACGGAGTGGTTGGGGTTTCATCGCGAAGGCTAATGGACGATGTTTAAAAAAGGAGAGTCCGGCATATGAGACTACGATCTCCATCGTGAGAATGGAGGTGGAAGCAGTATCTGCGGTCTTCCGATGGTTAGAGAAGACAACCAACACACATTGCATTCATTAGGGGGCTGACTGAGAACTCGTATGTGAAAAGAATTATATGGCGAGGATCGGCAGGGGTTCTGGAAATATCTCAAAACTGAGAAGGAAGACCAGGAGAACTTTCAATCAGATAGCGGTGGGAACCATTAGTAGTATGGCTGTTGAACGAGGGGACGGAGCGCGTATGGGAATGTCCTGTGTGCCGTGATATCGGTTCTTAGCTCAACACAACTCAGCTCAACAGAGACAATACTTCCTTCACAAATGGAGTAGGTTTGATATCTGAACATAATATTGGTTAGGTGCAAAACTAATGAAATTCAAACGTGTTTATTTTCGATAGACTGAACTTTGGATGGCGCCATCCCCTCGATATGGGAATAAGATATCTAAGATCGATGAGATGTCATTATGTTCGTGATCAATGGGCAAGGACATGTTCTTGTGGGTATGGTTCATGGTGTAGTGGAACGATCCTGATTGTTGTCTGGTCTCCATGATATCATCCATTTACCAGCGGTGTTCAACCAGGTTCTTAGTTTTTGAGGCTCTTCGTTCTTCTAACTGCGCCGTAAAGATATCAGATATGATAGGACGTATGATGGGAACTCCCCACGGCCACTCCGTCATTTTAGTGGTGAGATTATTTAAGAGAACACAAGTTAATATTAGATGTGCACAGCAGTACTAGTTTCTCGAGTGTGGATGTCGGAAAGCCTGACTTCGGTTTCTTCTCTTGCATGCGATCACCGATGATCTTCACTGTTTCTTCCACTGGTAGCATGTGTAAAAAGAGGGTCAATATCTCTTAGCGTCAAGTGTTTTTGTTTAAGATCGACGGTTTCCAGTGGTTCGGCCAGTTTACATAAATCTTTGAGTATTAAGAGCTCGAATGATTGTGGCACTGATTTCAGAATTTAGGCAAACCATTTCGTCATCCTGTGTTGGGTAGAGTTGACCATAGAAAACTAGATCACGGTAGTACCTAAGGATTGCGTAATTCAGGGGGAATGTAATGTTTGGGTTTGTATTTTTTTTTTTAGCTATTTGGGACCTTTATAGGGTGTCGCATTCACCCCTAAAATTATTTGGCTGTTTGCGAATTCTTTGCAAGTTTTCGTTCATTAGTTTTCCGTTGATTTCTGGACAATCGGCACATACCATTGTATGACAACCAACGCATAGTGGTCTGCTTCCAAATCCCCCGCAGCTATGTTTCGAATGCGGTAAGTGGGATTGTGAATTGCATTCGTAGCGCCGTCGCCACAGCGCCTGGCCTGTAGCCACCAGCAACTGACAATGATGTGATGCTACCTGCTCGTGCCCTCGCCACGGCGCCTAGCCACCAGCAACTCACAATGGTGTGATGCTACATGCTCGTGCCCTCGCCACAGCGCCTGGCCTGTAGCCACCAGCAACTCACAATGGTGTGATGCTACATGCTCGTGCCCTCGCCACAGCGCCTGGCCTGTAGCCACCAGCAACTGACAATGGTGTGATGCTACCTGCTCGTGCCCTCGCCACAGCGCCTAGCCTGTAGCCACCAGCAACTGACAATGGTGTGATGCTACCTGCTCGTGCCCTCGCCACAGCGCCTGCCCTGTAGCCACCAGCAACTCACAATGGTGTGATGCTACCTGCTCGTGCCCTCGCCACGGCGCCTAGCCACCAGCAACTCACAATGGTGTGATGCTACATGCTCGTGCCCTCGCCACAGCGCCTGGCCTGTAGCCACCAGCAACTGACAATGGTGTGATGCTACATGCTCGTGCCCTCGCCACAGCGCCTAGCCTGTAGCCACCAGCAACTCACAATGGTGTGATGCTACATGCTCGTGCCCTCGCCACAGCGCCTGGCCTGTAGCCACCAGCAACTGACAATGGTGTGATGCTACATGCTCGTGCCCTCGCCACAGCGCCTGGCCTGTAGCCACCAGCAACTCACAATGGTGTGATGCTACATGCTCGTGCCCTCGCCACAGCGCCTGGCCTGTAGCCACCAGCAACTAACAATGGTGTGATGCCACATTCTCGTGCCCTCGCCACAGCTCCTGGCCTGTAGCCACCAGCAACTCACAATGGTGTGATGCTACATGCTCGTGCCCTCGCCACGGCGCCTAGCCTGTAGCCACCAGCAACTGACAATGGTGTGATGCTACCTGCTCGTACCCTCGCCACAGCGCCTGGCCTGTAGCCACCAGCAACTCACAATGGTGTGATGCTACATGCTCGTGCCCTCGCCACAGCGCCTGGCCTGTAGCCACCAGCTACTCACAATGGTGTGATGCTACATGCTCGTGCCCTCGCCACAGCGCCTGGCCTGTAGCCACCAGCAACTGACAATGGTGTGATGCTATCTGCTCGTGCCCTCGCCACAGCGCCTAGCCTGTAGCCACCAGCTACTCACAATGATGTGATGCTACATGCTCGTGCCCTCGCCACAGCGCCTGGCCTGTAGCCACCAGCAACTGACAATGGTGTGATGCTATCTGCTTGTGCCCTCGCCACAGCGCCTGGCCTGTAGCCGCCAGCAACTCATAATAATGTGATGCTACATGCTCGTGCCCTGCAACATTTGATAGTTGAGAGCCAATTCGAGTCCCCACACCCCATCATCTCTCGAGCGGCAGGGGAGGGGAGGACTGGTAACCCGCCTAGATGTCATGTCCATCACTGTATATGAAATATATTCCATTCGATTTACCCCTGTTTGATCACATCCCTATTTTATTACATCCCTATTTGATCACATCCCTATTTGATCACATCCCTATTTGATCACATCCCTATTTGATCACATCCCTATTTAATCACATCCCTATTTGATCACATCCCTATTTGATCACACCCCTGTTTGATTACAACTTGATTTGATTACAACTTGATTTGATTACATCCCGATTTGATATATTTGATTACATTACTATTTGATTAATTTCATGTCCTGTTTAATTACAATCCTGCACATTCGTTTTAAACGTGCAATTGTCGTGGCGATAACAAATGCTCCACATTCGAACAATATCAGCACCAAGGGGCGATTGTGTAGGTCAAATGGGGTTATGAAGGGGATGACAAAACGGGAGACAATAACAACGTGGCTCGCTCCCACACTAGTCTGGCAGATGCTGAGAAGAATGAACTTGTTATGACTTAAGTTGGCAGCTGCTTAACAGTTTATTCCCGAAGGATATACACGAAACAAACTTCCCACAGCCAGCTGAGTCACTCAATCAAACTTCACTTTATTAAGTTCTCATCCACGTCCAATGTGAGTCGAATGTATTGTGACCTCTAATAACAATATGTACAGTCCACTACAGTCCATCTCGTGGTATGATTTTGATACACTACAATCTCTCTCTCTTTCTCTCTCTCTCTCTCTCTCTCTCTCTCTCTCTCTCTCTCTGTCTCTCTCTCTCTCTCTCTCTCTCTCTCCCACCCCCCACCCCCCCCCCCCCTCCCTCTCTCTTTTACGAACTAACGAGGGACTCAATGAACATCGGTTCCGGCTAAATATGATATCAATAGCATAACTACCTTCTTACACGGAAGCGTGATACCCCTAAATAACAAAAGCAGATATCAAATCAATTAACTAAATTAGATAAATTAGAGTAATAGATGACTGAGATAAAGATTCGAAACCTCACTAGTAAACATAATCAGTTTGATTACTGCAAGAACTTTTCCTTAATTAACTGTATCCAATATTATTAAGGACTCGCGTTCACAGTGATTTGTGGGCTAATTCTAACATCAATAACGGTGGTTGTACAAAGGATCCCCAAGCGGATTTCTCTGCTAGCCAGTGATGTCCGGGCTGGCGAACTGCACCCCAGAGGTCATGTTCATCAAACTGTGGATATACACGATAGTGTGGTGGTTTCCCTTTATTTCGAAATGTACATAGGGGTCGTCTTCCTCAGCCATTTCCGTCTGCCAGGACAAGTGAGTGCCCTGTTCTGCTCGGCGGCAGAGTTGCCGAGAGATCAATCAAAATGCAACAACGTATGAATCAAACCTCAGAGGTGGACAGTGGAAATGTGTAATCTCCCACTGACCCGCAGGACATCCAAGTCAACGCCACCTCCAGCCGATGCGTACTGGGAAACTAAGGAGCCTGGGGCCTAACTGTGCACTGACTTGCCAGGTAGGGTGGATCCACCCGGGTATATTCTCCTTAAAGTGCGACAGGGTTAGCAAGTCGACAGTGAATTGATTTATACATTGCTACAAGGAAGAGACTTGGACCTATACATCCCAAGGGAGGGAGACTATTACAAACGGATTTAAAACTGGAGACCAGAGCGGACTACGAAAATATGAAACTTTTGTTGAAACATTGAATGTGAGGGAATTATCTATCAAAGAAGAAGAAATAACTGAATTGATGAAGAAGAGACAAAGACAAATACTGGGCCTTGTAGACGTCAGAAGGACAAGGAACTAATACAGGGAGAATTGACAACAATACTTGTGTGGTAATGTGAGGATTGGGGTGAGGCAATGGCTTGCATGCTGGCCCAGCGGTCATGTGTTCCAATCCTCATCAAGACGGAGATTTATTTTACAAATTGACCTGACCACCCACGTCGAGCCAGACTAAAATGGGGAACAGGAAATGTTCTAGAACAGTGGTTCTCAACCTTTTTTGGCCCGTGCCCCCCTTCACCATATTTTAAGAACGTCATCCCCCCCTTCCTATCAAAAATTTGGCCCGCGCCCCCCCCCCCTTTCACCATATTTTCAGAACGTCATCCCCCCCCCCTTTCATATTTCCTACCTAAAAAACCTCCCACCCCTACACAGTATACGTAAAAATGGAAGGTAAATATGTTAAAACAGGTCTAGGCATCCACATAAAACGTGATTTGTGGGTCTACTTACATTGTAAAATGAATTTTAGAAGAATGAGACGTGCATAACTGTAAAGTATGAAGGGAAAAGCAATATCAAGTAATCGCTTGAAATGATCTTCATCCCCCCCCCCCCGGAACCCCTAAAATTCCCCCCCCCCCCTGGGGGCGGGGGAATTCCCCACCGGTTGAGAACCATTGTTCTAGAAAGTAAAGTCATCCGGTGTGATACTGACCACGTGCAGTGGCGATTGTTCTATAGCAAGTGTCCGGTTAGCACCGTATACCCATAACTGTGTGTGCTGATATGGAATGTGGCAGATCTGGCCACCAGAGCCAAGCATGGCGTAGCATTCTCACATCATCAGGAAAACAAAATGCATCACTGAGACCGACAGAATAAAAACATATTTTTTTTAAAGTTAGTTGCATATCCTATACAGGACGTCGCAGTCAACATCAGCATTTTTTGCTGTTGTCATCTCTTGGCAAGTTTAAATTTAGTAGTTTGCTATTGCTTTCTGAACGACCGGCACCCATACCATTTCTTTAAAAAAAAAAAAACGCAAGGCGGTCTGCTGCTGTGTGTCGAAAGTGGGTATACGGGATTGTGAACTGCGTCCGTAACACCTTCGCCACGGAGCAGGATATAAATGTCAATGAATAAAGAAGATCACTAACACAGGCTAGCCTGTCAAGCCAGCGGACTGGGTTCAGTCTTCAGCACAGGCGGGATTACTTGTTAATGGGCTCCAACCAGCCTCACACACGTTCATAACAGACAATGTTCAGAATGTCCTGGGAGTTGCCAGGTAAGAAACAGCCTCACAAACGTTCATAACAGACAATGTTCAGAATGTCCTGGGAGTTGCCAGGTAAAGAAACAGCCTCACAAACGTTGATAACAGACAATGTTCAGAATGTCCTGGGAGTTGTCAGGTAAGAAACAGCCTCACAAACGTTGATAACAGACAATGTTCAGAATGTCCTGGGAGTTCTCAGGTAAGAAACAGCCTCACAAACGTTGATAACAGACAATGTTCAGAATGTCCTGGGAGTTCTCAGGTAAGACACAGCCTCACAAACGTTGATAACAGACAATGTTCAGAATGTCATGGGAGTTGTCAGGTAAGAAACAGCCTCACAAACGTTGATAACAGACAATGTTCAGAATGTCCTGGGAGTTGCCAGGTAAGAAACAGCCTCACAAACGTTGATATCAGACAATGTTCAGAATGTCCTGGGAGTTGTCAGGTAAGAAACAGCCTCACAAACGTTGATAACAGACAATGTTCAGAATGTCCTGGGAGTTGCCAGGTAAGAAACAAAACGTTGATATCAGACAATGTTCAGAATGTCCTGGGAGTTGCCAGGTAAGAAACAGCGGCACAAACGTTGATATCAGACAATGTTCAGAATGTCCTGGGAGTTGCCAGGTAAGAAACAGCGTCACAAACGTTGATAACAGACAATGTTCAGAATGTCCTGGGAGTTGCCAGGTAAGAAACAGCCTCACAAACGTTGATATCAGACAATGTTCAGAATGTCCTGGGAGTTGCCAGGTAAGAAACAGCCTCACAAACGTTGATAACAGACAATGTTCAGAATGTCCTGGGAGTTCTCAGGTAAGAAACAGCCTCACAAACGTTGATAACAGACAATGTTCAGAATGTCCTGGGAGTTGCCAGGTAAGAAACATCGGTGATGAAGAGAGATGCCCTTTCCCCCCCCCCCCCCCCCCAACCACCACATATGTGTTGGCCTACCTATTGGACTATCTTTTATAGATAGAATAACGCTACTACAGCGTCACAGATACTCTGTACACTAATCAAATATTAATATAATAGGAGCCTTGAAGATACGTCAGCATAGCTAATGACATCGACATGCCTTAATGAATCACACAACATGTCATCTAACACAAGAGACATACTAAAGCAGAATTTACAAATACTCAAACAAATAGATGAAGAAAGCATCAGAATAAGCATCAAACAAGAAACAACAAAGCGATATGAAGCTAATCTGAAGATATTGCAAGTGTAGGAAACAAACTGAACACATTCATATCAGTTTTGGGGTACATCCTAAAGACAATGTGTGGGAATAAGACAATCACACACAATTGAAAAAAAAGACCCGGAGATCAATTACATAAAATGTCAGTGTAGGTCAAAGAAAATTTGTATGATGTATCGTTAAAAACCAAGTAACCAAATGAATATCAAATCAAAATCAAATCAACTTTATTAGGGTTACAAATTGGGCACGCAGGCCCTTCAATATATATTAAATTAAGAATAGCCAGAAGATACAGCAAGCGGGTATCAAGAGGGAAAATTACAAGTCATAGATAAAATACGGAGAGCAGTCAGCAATGTCATGTAGGACTACTCAGGGCATTTATGTCACACGTTTAAAGTAATGGGCGTGAGAGAACAACCCTAGAACACCACACCAATCATTAATGATTTTTAAAAAATACTATATTTATACTAGGAGACAAACAATGGACGATATGATGGAAAGGATATCAATACTAAGAAACAGACAATGGACGATAAGATGGAAAGGATATTTATACTAAGGGACAAACAACGCATAATCAGATAGAAATGATATCTATACTAAGGGACACAGAACGGACGATAAGACGGAAATTATAGCTATACTAAGGGACAAACGGACGATCAGATGGAAAGGATTGCCATGATCGAGTTTATAGAAAAACAGAACATGGCATGGTTTGGGTAAATTGCGGTCTGTACGAGGAGACCGTGCAAACTGACCCGCCACGAGCGTGGTCACAAGAGCGTAAAAAGCGCTTGAGATGTTTTATGGAAAAGACAAAGCGTCACCTTCAGGCAGTTGGGCTTGAGCCACGGTCGAGTGCGGGCATGGTTACTGGTTCAAGTAGCATGGCCAAATACTGCGCCGCTACTGGAGTGTTTAGTAATTGTAGTCTCTAAATATTGTGTAAGACTGCTAAATGTATTGCGTAACTGACAATGTAAAATGTGTAACATTTGAACGCAACATAGAGCGTAAAACTGCACCTGTGTTGTGTTATTCAAGTTGTGTGAAGTTTGTTCTAAATACTTAACTGTTATGAACTGTGCAGAGTGGAAGAGCTTAAACAGAACTTAAGGTAATAACAGAAATAGCTACAGTGAGAAGAACACAGCATCACCAGACAGAAAGGCATTGGTACAGAAGTGCGACCGCACAGTCAGAAAGATATATTTGCACCACAGCGAAACCTCCAATTACTTGTAGCGCGGGGTCAATATCGGGCAAGATGTGCGAAAGCTTCTGTGCGCCCACCAGTCTCATCTGGGTTCTGATTTCGTCTATGAGGTATAAGACCATAGGTATCAACCCAAGTATTGTTGATGCCAACATATCATCAGTTGCCAATTAACCACGTATCGGCAATGGACGTATTAACGACAATTTCGCCTGTGGCAAGGATTTTTATACTAAGGGACAAACAAAGGACGATCACTTGGAAAGGATATCTATACTAAGTGACAAACAACGGACGATCAGATGGAAAGGATATCTATACTAAGTGACAAACAACGGACGATCATATGGAAAGGATATCTATACTAAGTGACAAACAACGAACGGTTAGATGGAAAGGATATCTATACTAAGTGACAAACAACGGACAATCAGATGGAAAGAATATGATCAAGAACGTCCCAATCCAACGGGAAGTCACGGAAATTGTTTCCACTGCTTGAAAGAAGAAGTGCAAGAACCTAAACTAGTACAAGCTGAAGTTGAAATGACTAATGAGAAAACTGCAACGTCATGTTTGTGTTGTTCTTGGCAACGATTATTATAACCGAAACGTCGGGAACGTGTGACGTGTTTTTGCGTATGTTTTGTTATTTGTCTTTGTCGTCATTGTGTCATTGTTATTCACTATCCAAGCTGTTAGTGATCAGTGATTTCTGTTCACCCAGTCTAAGGTCCTTACACTGCTGGACTGGGTCTAAACATGTTGGATGTCGGGAGACAGGGCTATTAATTTTAACATATCGTCTGTTTAAGGGGAGGTGGGCATATTTCATCAGGGGTCCACAGGGTCCACTTGACATTAGAGCAGCTGACAGTTTGACCAATCCGCCACTGACGGTATACATAGGCATTGTCGTTCTTCTAGTGTTTCCGCACGATCTTGATATACGGTGTTGTTTTATTTTATATTGTCATCGACACTGCAACGTATAAGAGGAACAAGATGAGATGAGACGAGATAATTATTGTCGAATAATTGAATATCTATATCTATAAAACAGAGTGTATGTTTGTTTGTTTGTGGGTATTGGATGCGTTCGATAACGGTACATCCGATTGAGATGAAATTTTCTACACGTCTTCCTTTCATTCATTTGCAACCGACTATAATAATTTCTTAATGTAAAATCTTCGACTTATTTAATAACATTTACTTTTCCATTTTCATTATATAATGTCTATATAGCAGGGGCACTTCACTCTAGAAAAGTTATTTCAAGGGGCATAACTTTTAATAACATTTCTATATACTTTATAGTCATATTGTTGGACTTACTTGCACTATTGTTAAACTTTTTGTCTATAGTTATTTTTAGGCATATGAGTTATAATAAATAATGATATAATCTTTAAGGCATTTTCAAAGTTTTCATAAAAATAATGCATAATGCATAACATTGTAACCCATCTTTTTCTACAGTTTTCATTGAATGGTGTGTGGAAGGACATTCTTTTAAGTTACTGTGCGCCAAGAGCTGGGCGAAACCACGCCGGTCAGACAGATAGACAGACAGACAGTCGGGAACGGGAGAGCTTATATGACTACTTATATGAATTAAATTAGATGCTCCCCACCAGGGACTGGGTGAAGCCGGGCCGGGACAGAGAGACAAACAGATAGTCGGGAACGGGAGAGCTTATATGACTACTTATATGAATTAAATTAGATGCTCCCCACCAGGGACTGGGTGAAGCCGGGCCGGGACAGACAGACAGACAGACAGTCGGGAACGGGAGAGCTTATATGACTACGTATATGAATTAAATTAGATGCTCCCCACCAGGGACTGGGTGAAGCCGGGCCGGGACAGAGAGACAAACAGATAGTCGGGAACGGGAGAGCTTATATGACTACGTATATGAATTAAATTAGATGCTCCCCACCAGGGACTGGGTGAAGCCGGGCCGGGACAGAGAGACAAACAGATAGTCGGGAACGGGAGAGCTTATATGACTACTTATATGAATTAAATTAGATGCTCCCCACCAGGGACTGAATGAAGCCGGGCCGGGTCAGCCAGCCAGACAGACAAACAAGCAGACAGACAGACTGATAGATAGATAGATCCCCTCCAGGGCCTGGGCGAAGCCGGGCCGGGTCAGCTAGTCTTTTATAATTGTTATAAAATATGGGTTTGGTATCACACACACATTACACTCAAGGCGTGGAAAAGAGCCCTTACTTTCCTTACAATGATTGGCCGTGCAGTAAATATTCATGCAAATGCCATTTGTGGTGATAATGGTTACATCAGATATCACGCGTGAGTAGAATGATCTCGTCATGAATCTCTCAAATATCTCTGAGTCAGTGAACACGTGAACGTTATGATAAGAGCCATCATACTATAGTATAAATAATGATGAAATAGTGGATCAATTTGTATATTAGACTTGCAACCAAAGATATCTGAAATCCACCAGAAAAAACAATTGTCGATATTTGCCGAGACTAGAGCAAACAAAACATGTCAACTAAGAGCAGGCCACTGTTTGAGTCAGCGGGTCGGGTGTATCACGCAATCATATACCAGTCTCTGTTAGCCACGCCTAGGTTCAATCTTCCGCTTCAATGTAGGTTATCGGTGAAACAAGAGAAAAGAGTTCATGGCTGATTGAGATTATGTAGTTCGTCTTTATTTCTCTTTCTCTTTCTCTTTCTCTATCTCTCTCCCTCTAATTCTCTCTCTCTCTCTCGCCCCTCTCTCTCTCTCTCTCTCTCTCTCTCTCTCTCTCTCTCTCTCTCTATCTCTCTCTCTCTCTCCCTCTCTCCCTCAATGATTGTGATTGTCTCTCCGCTCATTTCTCTTTCTATCTCGTTTTCTCACTCAAGCCGGAGAAACAATAGGATCTGAAGCTACGACCGTTGCTTAATTTTACTTCAGTATTTTGCCATTGCCTTCTGATTTACCGAAGCTCATACCAATGTGAAAATAAACGCACAGCGGTCTGCTTTCACATCGCCTGTGGTTGACTTTGAACCCGGTATGTCGGAATTATGAAACTGCATTCATTACCACTATGTCGCAGGCGCCGCCGATGTTGCATGACTAAGGGCACTAAACATAGAATGTTACTTGAGTGTAATCTTAGTTGCGACCAGTACACAAGCACATAGCGATACTGCTATGTTATTATAGAAGTATGAAGTCAGTCTCTCACTCGAAAAGACTTGTTACGAATCAATGTTGAGTTTACACATTGAGATACAAGAGAACCGTATCCACTTCCTGATCTTCGGGTCGTGAGTGGAAGACTTATCCCATTCGGACAAGGGCGTAAACATAGGAGTAACTGTGTGGGTGTTGCGCTTGTCAATACAATGCTTGACAGGTGGATATCGAAACACATAGACCGAACAGACGATTTTCCAAAACAACATTCCAAACCTATAAGCTCATACCCGAGAAGGCTAACTCGGTGAACAAATGATGAGAATGTCTGGGGTGTGTCTGTCGAAAGGTACAAATAGCGCAGTTATGTTGAAAATGGGCACAAACCTATGGTAAAATAAACAAATAAAAATAGTGAACTGAAGAAGAGAAGAAGGACACCCACTTTACAGCAGGTGTTGTTCCGATAGACACATGTCTATTTTTTCACCGATGCTCCGGAGTAAGTGCACTGTACTCTGCCTCCTTGTCTAATCTATGGGGTAAGACTGAAACACTACAAGTGTTACATGTATCCAATGAAGGTAGTCTTTAAAGAGACCAGAACTAATGGACATAAATAGACAGTAGAACATGTTCTAGATTCTCAATACCTCACCACACAGCCGATGCCACAAGTTTGCCATGAAGGTAGTCTTTCAAATGACTAGAACAAATTGATAGACATAAATATATCGAAAAAGAAGCTTTGCATTCTCAGTATTATACCACTCGAAGACACTAAAGCACACAGTTTCTTCCTCTACTTACCTTCAACACGTTAATATATTCCGTCATATTCCAGAACCAAAACGATCCCATTTCTACATCACTTCCGTTCAGTGTGTTCTGCAAAATCTCCTCACGCATGCGCATGACACTAAGATCCGTTTCCTTTCCGATAAAGTTGGCCATTAGAAATTTTGTAATCCTCAAAGAGTAATCCTTGCACCTTTCAAGGTAGGTCACTCCAAGAATCTTTCTCTCCAGGTAACTGAGCATTTGCTTGTCGTCAAAGCCACCTGCAATTCAGCCAATTGAAAGCGCGATTTTTAAGTGTTGTACGTCAGAATGTGTTAGTGAACACACACACACACACACACACACACACACACACACACACACAAACAAACAAACAAACACACACTATATATATATATATATATTGTAATGATATCAGATACTGTAGCTTGTCTGGTGTCATATTAGTGTTGATATTCTTTATCCAACCATGGGCATTGGTGCACACTGACTATGTCTCATATAAGTGGTGCACTTTCACTCGATATGCATGTTTTAATTGTAACTTTCTGTCAGGGCTGTAACTCCCTGCTATGCGAGTGTTGTATTGTCACAATATACGAATTTTGTAATTTCACTCTGTATGAGTGTCCTATGCTTTTCATGGTTATATATGTTTACAGCTGGGAAAATGAGATTCAATCTTCCATCGCTGGTGTATGTAGGATCTGTGTGTGCTAGTCCCCCTGAACTGAAGGCATTATGTAAGTGAATGCTGTGCTGCATGTGAAGGTAGAATAGACAGATTATTTCATTAGAAGGTGGTCAGTCCTAGCAATATCAAGTGTAATCTCATGATCGCGGTGGCTCAAGTGAAGAAGTCAGTAAAGTTGTAAACCTGATGATGCAATAGTGGTTGTTGCATTTAACAATTAGAGATGTAGCCACCATGAAGAAAGAGAATGTGGCAGCAAAGGATGACCAGGCCAGACCTCAAGGGGTACCTCAGAAAATCAGAAGTGCAACTGGAGAGAATAGCAAGGTGGAAGATCTGATAGGGGACATTTATTATCTGTGTGTGGATTCGTGTGTTATGATACATGTGCTCATTGCTTTATGTGTATAATATCATTTTTGTTGCAAATAGTCATAGATTGTTTTGTTGTGTATAGCAACAAAAAAAGTAAATTTTGATTTCAGTATAGTCTTATCATCATTTCTGGGCTCATGTTGGAGTAGCGATACTTATTGTCGCATAGTGTCACGACTCTTTTGTTTATGTCGCGTCTTAAGATCTATGTTGTGTAACTTATGTTTTTGTAGTGCCTTCTTGTTGTCTGTGTCAACGTTCTTTATTGTATCAGTCTAACCAGCTATTGCTTGAAAGATCTGTGCTGTGAAACTTGGTGTATCCTGTTGTTTTAAATTATGTTGATTGGTTAGTGGTTCCCCACTGTTGTTGTTTGATATCTTCAGTCAGTTGTCTGTTGTATCGGTTATTGAACTTCAATATGTTATCCAACATGTTCTGTTAGAAGTAATGAATAAAGAGCTTTTTGTATTGTTCTTGATTTGTTTGTTTGGTCACTTTTAGTTTATACTCACTATTTCTTCTACAATCTAACATCTTAATTCACTGTCTAGGTTTCAACATTACAGTACCTGACTAAATATCAGTAATAGTTGAAACCCCTGTCCAACAATCAGTAATAGTTGAAACCCCTGTCCAACAATCTCGAATTTAATTTTCTTATCTAATTATTATCCTTTTTTTTTTGGTTAGTTGGGGCGGTGCGAGGTTCTCTCTCTCTCTCTCTCTCTCTCTCTCTCTCTCTCTCTCTCTCTCTCTCTCTCTCTCTCTCTCTCTCTCTCTCTCTCTCTCTCTCTCTCTCTCTGTCGCAACCTGTTTGAACACTTCCTCAGGACAGACTACATGCTCCCTTAAAAAAGAAAACAGCAACAAAGACAATAATATTGGTAAATTATCTCGAATGACAACTAGCCAGAAAAATAAAAAACATTCCCATATGTGTGACACGTTACACCCGCCTTGGGTATTCATGATGCCCATGTTAAACATTGCCTCAACGAGTCATGTATTATTGATTATTTTTCATGCGTTTTAATGATTATTGTTCTTTTGTTGTTAAAGAATTGTTTCACAAGAGATGTTGAATGAAAGAATGTAGTGAGAGGAAATAGAGAAGAAGGGCAGAATGTCAGACGGGCCTGCGTGCCCAATTCTTAACCCTTTGAAAATAAAGATTTTCGTTCGTTCGTTCGTTCTCTCTCTCTCTCTCTCTCTCTCTCTCTCTCTCTCTCTCTCTCTCTCTCTCTCTCTCTCTCTCTCTCTCTCTCTCTCTCTCTCTCTCTCTCTCTCTCTCTCTCTCTACTCCTTTTTTCTTCTTTGGCCGTGACGAATACAGAGTTACTCTCTACCTCTAAGCACCGTAACAAAGGAAGCTCAGTCTTCCCTTGTCTTTTCCCCTCGGCTATACATATATACCATGGACAGCCAGAAAAACCAATGAACAAGTCCTTCAAGACACAAATGAAGATCGTAAACTGATTAGAGACATTTGACGTAGACAGTCACAATTTTTTTGGGCATGTTATGAGAAGAAATGAATTGGAGAATTTGGTGACAACTGGCAAGATCGAAGGGAACAGACCAAGGGGAAGACCTAGAAGAAAGTACCTGGATGGCTTGGCCACGTGGCATGGTCGAGACAGAAACACGGAGCTGATCCACGACTCTTGTGATCGAGTGAGATGGCACAACATGACCGCCCTCGCTTACCGGCATGGCACATGATGGATGGATGGATATATATATATATATATATATATATATATATATATATATATATTTTTTTTTTTTTTTTTTTGCATATCCTTTACAGGACATCGCTGTCAACATCAGCATCTTTCAGCTGTATGTTGATTTCTTGGCAAGATTACTCTCAGTAGTTTGCCATTGCTTTCTGAGCGGCCGGCTCATTATCCTGCAAGTCACGAGCGCGGGTCGAACCGCTTCCAGTTCTCGCCTCGCTGCGAGACCCTGCGTGGATAAACGGGATTACGGAGAAAGTGGTGTAACCCCTCAGCCAGAGAGACCGGCTATATATATATATATATATATATATATATATATATATATATATATATATATATATATATATATATATATATATACATACTAGCTGACCCGGCCCGGCTTCGCCCAGACCTTGGTGGGGAGCATCTCATTTAATTCATATAAGTAGTCATATAAGTTCCCGTTCCCGTTACCGACTGTCTGTCTGTCTGTCTGTCTGTCTGACCCGGCTCGGCATCGCCCAGCTCCTGGTGTGGAGCATCTCATTTAATTCATATAAGTAGTCATATAAGCTCCCGTTCCCGTTCCCGACTATCTATCTGTCTGTCTATCTGTCTGTCTGTCTGTCTGTCTGTCTGTCTGTCTGTCTGTCTGTCTGTCTGCCTGTCTGTCTAATCATTTATTGGTTGCAGTTAGAACAACCTTAGATAAACGAAGACCAACTTACAAAAAGCATTAGAAAGAGCACTTGAAAGATCTTTACATCTTCCCCTAACAATTAACTGGGGTAAATGGAGCAGCGGCAGCAGCAGCAGCAGAAGAAGAAAAAGGAGGAGTAGGAGCTGGGAGGAGGAAGAGGGAGGTGGAGGAGGGAGGAGGAGGGAGGAGTAGGAGGGAGGAAGAGATAGGCGGAGAGAGGAGGAGGAGGGAAGAGGAGGGAGGAGGAAGGAGGAGGAGTAGTAGGGAGGAATAGGAGGGAGGAGGAGAGATTAGGAGGAGGAGAGAGGAGGAGGAGGGAGGAGGAGGAGGAGGAGGAAGAATGAGGAAGGAGGAGGAAGGAGGAGGAGGGAGGAGGATGAGGAGGCAGGAGGAGGGAGGAGGGGAGGAGGAGGGGGAGGAGGGGGAGGAGGGAGGAGGAAGAGGGATGAGGAGGAGAGAGGAGGAGGAGGGAGAAGGAGGGAGGAGAAGAACGCAGGAGGAGGAGGGGAGGAGGAGGGAGGAGGAGGAGGAGGAGGGAGATGGAGGAGGAGGAGGGAGGAGGAGGGAGGAGGCGGAGGGAGAAGGAGGAGGGAGGAGGAGGGAGGAGGAAGAGGGAGAAGGAGGAGGGAGGAGGAGGAGGGAGGAGAAGGAGGGGAGGAGGAGGAGGGAGGAGGAGGAAGAGGGAGGAGGAGGGATGTGGAGGGAGGAGGAGGAGGAGGAGGAGGAGGTAGAGGGAGGAGGAGAGAGGAGGAGAGAGGATGAGGAGGGAGGAGGAGAAGGGAGGAGGAGGGATGAGGAGGAGGGAGGAGGAGAGGGAGGAGGAGGGGAGGAGGAGGAGGAGGAGGAGGAAGAGGGAGGAGAAGAGGAGGAGGGAGGAGGGGAGGACGTAGGAGGAGGAGGAGGAGGAGGAGGGAGTAGGAGGAGAGAGGAGGAGAAGGGAGGAGGAAGGAAGCGGAGTGATTAGGAGGAGGGAGGAGGGCGAGGAGGCAGGAGGAGGAAGAGGGAGGAGGAGGAAGGAGGAGGAGGAAGGAGGAGGAAGAGGGAGGAGGGAGGAGGAGGAGAAAGAGGGAAGAGGAGGATGGAGGAGGGAGAGGGAGGAGGGGAGGGGAAGAGGAAGAGGGTAGGAGGTGGAGTAGGGGAGAGGAGGAGGAGGAGGATTATAACGCATATGCCTGTAGATTTAATAATGGCAGAAGGTGTTCCATGTCTTCTTAGAGTTGGCGACAGTGTAAAGAAATATAAAATCTTCAAACTTGATAGAGATAAGGTAACTATTATTTATTTATTCTTTAAGCATAAAAAGATGAGTTACAATGTTATGCATTATGCATTATTTTTATGAAAACTTTGAAAATGCCTTAAAGATTGTATCACTATTTATTATAACTCATATGCCGGTATATAACTATAGACAAAGAGTTTATAAATCTTTGAAAACGATGCAACAATATGACTATAAGTTATACAGAAAAGTTATGCCCCTTGAAATAACTTTTACAGAGTTAAGTCCCCTCGCTGTATATAAATTACAATGTAAAATGAAAAATTTAATAATATTAAGTAAGCAGCCGATTTCACACTAAACAAATACCACAGTGGGCTGCGATGGAATGAAAGGAAGACGTGTAGAAAATTTCATCTCAATCGGATGGGCCGTTCGCGAACGCATAAAGGACATAGACATACCCACACACATCCTGTTTTATATATAAGATATATATATATATATCGGCAAGACATTTGACGATAATCATGAAATACCATTAACACATGCTAAATCTTGGCACTACAAGTTCACGGTCTATTGCCTGTAGCGTATTATGATGGGAAATACATATGCCGACTTTCTCCGTAGTCCCGTTTATCCACGTATGGTAACCCGGCGCGTGGGGATTGGTAGCGGTTCTCGCCGCGTTGGTGACTTGCGGGGTATGTGAGCCGGCCGCTCAGAAACAATGGCAAACTACTGACCGTAATCTTGCCAAGAAATAAACAACACCGATAAAATGCTGGTGTTGACAGCGATGTCCTGTAAAGGATATGTGGAAACAAAATGAATATGCAGGCGCAGAACTCGTATACGCTTGCAGTTTATCTATTAATACCTGTCAGGCATCTTCCATCTGTTTTTATGATTATCCTATAAATATGTGTATTCCCGTATGTGGTACTGACCCCACATTTGTAAATCAATCTGCAGTCGACAAGTGATGAGGTCAATGTCAGGCTGGCCGCCATTTTCCCCAAGAACATGTCATGGCAGCCATGTGAGACTGGGCCGCCCAGGGAGGTCAGGTCACTGCAACAAAATGCCAAACCTGGAAGGACATGTGTTATACAGAGAGGCCAGGTCACTGCAACAAAATACCAAGTCTGCAAGGCACATGTGTTAGACAGAGAGGCCAGGTCACTGCACAAAATGTCAAGTCTGCAAGGCACGTGTGCTAGCCAGAGAGGCCAGGTCACTGCAACAAAATACCAAGCATGTTCGGATCAATAGCTACCGGCTGTTACTAAATTGACTGATTTGCCTCTTCGGTTCACGAGTGCATTTTTCAGGAGACTCCTGGGAGTCGGCGCTGAAGCTGCGGAGTTCGTGCTTTATACGACACATTCGGCGGGTCGCCCTGCTGTAAAAGACCAAGCCATGTGAGAAAATCTTGGTCAATGAGGTCTTTCTGGAGACTGCCGAGTCCATCGACGATGAACTGTGGTTTTCGTGGATCAATTTTGTGGTGTCATTCTGGCGGCAACATTATGCACTGTGTGCCTGTGCGGGCTGTTGGATTGCCGAGACTCCTGTCTATTACACTTTTCACATTGGACAGTGAGGAGCATTTTGTGTGGTGTTCAATGGCACGGGAATGGAGCATAATGGGGACGACCCGTTGCCGTGAAGTTGGAACCTTGACTAACAAACTAACATAGTGAGAAAACCTGAGAATAATACAAGACAGGTCTAAATATAGGAGGCTATTATAAAGTATTCCGTGGGTTCCACGGAGCAAAATAAACATAGAAACACCTAGAAACACAGGCAGCTGTGTGGCGAAGGGGCTATGGGTGCTGTTCGCAATCCCACATACCGTGTTCGAGACACAGCTGCGGGCGATTTGACAGCAGACCGTGTTGCGTTGGTTTCCATACAAAGGTATGAGTGCCGGTCGTTCAGAAAGCAATGGCAAACTACTGAACGTACATTTGCCAAGAAATCATAAACAGCCACAACATGCTGAAGTTGACTGCGACGTCCTGTAAAGAATATGCATCTAACTGTTTTTTTTTAATCACATGGAGAGAGAACTAGAGACAGAAATGAAAACTATGGGGGAGGACATGGGAAGAACTTCATGGGTTAGCTAGGGTAGGACTACTTGAGGCCAGTTGGTTCAAGGCCAATGTCCCAAAGGAAGATAATTGCCGACAGAAGGAAGGATGAATCGATTCTTTTGACAAATACACTACATATATCTAAATCACACTTCGTAAAATCAACAACTGTGAGATGAGATGCCTGAGGAGAGCTGCCAATTTAACAATCTGAGACCGAGTAAGAAATGCTGTTATCAGACAGACAGTGGGATCAACACCTTGTGCCACATTTATTGAAAGACAGAAGAAAAAGTGGTTTGGCCATGTCGTTACACTGCAACACCAACAAATACCAACTCTGGCCCTACATCAAAGATCATCTGCGACGAGACCAAGAGGACGTCCAAAAAGAAAATGGATGACGACATCAAAGACATTGTATAATCACACGGAATGACACTATCCGGTGCCGCCCATCGTGCGCTGGAGCGCAAAGTATTCCTCCCCACGCCGCTTGACGATAGAAGTAGAAGATGATGATGGTGATGATGATGATGATGATGATGATGATGATGATGATGATGATGATGATGATGATGATGATGATGATGATGATGATGACTACATATATACCGTACCTTGAGCATAGAAAGTACTCCCCAGGGCTCGTTCTACACCAGCCTGTTCTTTGCTAAGAATCAGCATGTAGTATCCAACAAGTGTTTTCCACAAGTCTCCGCTCTGATTGAAGCAAATCAATGACATCGATCAGTTAATGCTACATGTCAGCCTTACAAGAAACATCAATTTGCTACAATGATGTGAGCCAGACAGGCACGAATAGATGCCTGCTGGCCATCCAACTGACGAGTCTTTAATTGTGATTAATATTATAGTGTTCGAAATATACGGCTGTAGTTATGTCTGTGACTGTTATAAATGTACTATGTGGATAGTAATTGTTAAGAGACAATATAATATCTATGTGTGTCACTTTGGCTGTACGCATCACGATTCTATCTGTATGTCTGTCTGTCTGTATGTCACTTTGGCTGCGCGTACCACGATACTATCTGTATGTCTGTCTGTATGTCACTTTGGCTGCGCGTACCACGATACTATCTGTATGTCTGTCCGTCTGATGTCACTTTGGCTGCGCGTACCACGATACTATCTGTATGTCTGTCTGTCTGTATGTCACTTTGGCTGCGCGTACCACGATACTATCTGTATGTCTGTCTGTCTGTATGTCACTTTGGCTGCGCGTAACACGATACTATCTGTATGTCTGTCTGTCTGTATGTCACTTTGGCTGCGCGTACCACGATACTATCTGTATGTCTGTCTGTCTGTATGTCACTTTGGCTGCGCGTACCACGATACTATCTGTATGTCTGTCTGTCTGTATGTCACTTTGGCTGCGCGTACCACGATACTATATGTATGTCTGTCTGTCTGTATGTCACTTTGGCTGCGCGTACCACGATACTATCTGTATGTCTGTCTGTCTGTATGTCACTTTGGCTGCGCGTACCACGATACTATCTGTATGTCTGTCTGTCTGTATGTCACTTTGGCTGCGCGTACCACGATACTATCTGTATGTCTGTCTGTCTGTATGTCACTTTGGCTGCGCGTACCACGATACTATCTGTATGTCTGTCTGTCTGTATGTCACTTTGGCTGCGCGTACCACGATACTATCTGTATGTCTGTCTGTCTGTATGTCACTTTGGCTGCGCGGACCACGATACTATCTGTATGTCTGTCTGTCTGTATGTCACTTTGGCTGCGCGTACCACGATACTATCTGTATGTCTGTCTGTCTGTATGTCACTTTGGCTGCGCGGACCACGATACTATCTGTATGTCTGTCTGTCTGTATGTCACTTTGGCTGCGCGTACCACGATACTATCTGTATGTCTACTTGACTGTTTGTCATACTGGCTGCAGGTAAAACGATGATATGCATCTGCCTGTCTGCTGTCTGCTAATTTGTCTATCTGCTAGTCTGCCTATCTGTCTGTCTTTCTTTCTGTCTATCACTCTGGCTGCCCGTAGCCCGATACCCTCTCTGTGTCTATCTATAAGTCCGACTTCAATCAACTGTGTACTCGTGTGTGTCCCGCCAGTGTATCAACACACTCTGCAACAGTTACCACAGACAGTAATACAAGTGACGGTCTATAGATGTACCTTCGACTGCTGGATACTGCTGCCCACCCATCTGGTTATAACTGCATTGTCGTCGCTGTAGAAGCGGATCGCCTCGGACACTGTGACGTTGTCCATAGGCCAGGCCAGCACCTGATCCCTGCAGACGACAAAACTGACGTCATCGCCATTTCATAGGCAGCTGGTCAAGCTACATGCTGGCAACAGGTTACAGAATTGTAGCTACTTACCACAAACACAAACAACATTCATTGACTCTAATGTTAGCTATTTTTTGGCGAAATCGACGTGAAAGCAAACAACAGGTTCCTTGCCATGGCCAGCTAACGTAGACGTGTACGTCCTCTAATGTATCCTTCTCTCCCAGATCCCTGAAGTTGATCCAACCTCATTTACTGTCGTGAAACGGTTACCTATCAAAATGTTCATATTGCTGTTTCTCTGATTACCAGTGGTACTTTTAAGTTGCATGTAAAATTCTTCCGTAACTGATTCATCCTTGTCATTTGTTGGTGAGTAACATCGGATCAAGCTGCTTTTACTTTCTGTTTTGTGGTTTTAAATGTTGCCGTAATGTTTCTAGAACTCACTGCTCCCCACTCTCTTAGTGCTGCCTCTGCCTCACTAGATAGCATTAGGGCCACTCCATCACTGTGTGCGGCATGTTACTATGTATGGTCGGGAACAGCACTGCTTTACCAGTCTAAATGACCACATAAAATACACATTCATATACTTGCTCAAACATTAATATCAATTAATCTACGTCATCATATGAAATACACATTATATATCGGGAGTCTCCGTGGTGAAGTAGTCAAGCCGTCTGACTCGTGCTCCGAAGGTTGTGGATTCCATTCCGGGCCGTGCCCTTTGGTTCACGATTGCCTTTTTTCGGAGACTCCTGAGGGTCGTCGCTGGAGCCACGGAGTTCGTGCTTTGTGAGACGCTTTCTGCACTGCGGGAAGAGACTGAGCCATATGGGATTTTTTTTACATCCATTGCAATGAAGTCGACCCTGTCGATTTTTAAACGACTTTAAGCGATACATATACTAGCTCAAACATTAATATCAAGATTAGATACAGACAAACATTACTATCGAACATAACTATCTGCTAGATTAAATTATCACATTAGATGCATGCACACGATAGTCGCTCAAACAAAACTTCCATACACATCTGCTAGTTTAAAATGTCACCTTGGGTACACACTAAAGTTGCTCAGATATTGCTGTCTACTAGTCTAAATTATCACATTAATTACATACTATAGTTGCTCAAACATTACCATCTACTAGTTTAAATTACATCATAACGAACAGAAACAACAAATATAAAGTCCGAGGGGCGGTTAGGAAGTATTGCACCACATCGTTTTTCTCAGGAGCTTTAAATTCAAAAAGCATGAAATTTATACACAATACTCATGGATATATCGTGTAAACATCGGTATTATTCAAAATAATCCCTATCAACTTGTAGGACTTTTGACACAAGTGCATGTGTTTCTTACCCGTACCAGATTTTGTCTTGATCATGCAGCCATTTCTTCGGTGCGTGACTAACGCTTTCATTATCTTCAAACCTTGTCCCATGGAGTGCATCTTTAAGTGGACCAAATAGATGAAAATCAGAGGGTGCCATATCGTTACCATAGGGTAGATGGGGTAGTACATACAGCCCAACCCAATTTGGTGATTGCTTCCCTTGTTGCTAGACGTGAATGCGAGAGCGCATTGTCGTGTAGGAGAAGCAGGTCTTTTGGATTCTTGTGCGGCCGACGTCTGTGAAAATGTTTATTGAGTTTTTTCAATGTTTTAATATAGGCTTGCGAATTAATTGTCTCTCCCCTTGCATAACATCCACAAGAATCACAGCTTTAATGTCCCAAAAGACAGTGACCATGACCTTTCCAGCTGAAGGAATTATCTTGGATTTCTTTCTTCGTGGTGATTGCGGATGATGCCACTCCATTGACTGTATTTTTATCCCAGGTTCAAAGTGCCCAAGTTTCGTCACCTATAATGATCTTAGCCAAAAAGTTCTCTCCTTCAGCATTGAAACGCTCCAACAGATCAGAAGATATCGCTTTCCTTTGTAATCAACCGGTGGTCATTTGTGAGACTTCCCATTTCAACGGTTTACGGAAGCCATATTATTTGGGCGGTTGGGTTGTAAGTTGCTGCACGCAATCAACACATGCCATATTTAAAGTGTGGAAAATAGCATGCTTCTTTCTTCATTGTTAGCTGAGAAAAAAAGATATGGTGCTTTACTTTCTGAATGGCCTTCGTATGTGTACAAATATGTTGTAGTATGTAAACACATACTTCATTACTTTGATATTTCTATTCGTTATTATCACAATAACCCGAGTCCTGATTGTTGTATATCACATGCATGTTTTCAGTTACTATAAGATAATATATTGTCAATGTCATTTCACACACGCACGCACTCACGCACTCACGCACGCACGCACACAAACACAAACACACACACACACGCGCACACACACACATCTACTTATATTAATAGAAATACTTTCATACTTTGATGACAATTTATCTGTTTTTTCATTCAGTCTCATCCTCAAACATTACTCTTCCATTTCCATCTCCTTCATTGCTAGAGCTATTCGTTGGCGTTTTTGTTTTACTGAAGAAGATGCCAGTGTACCACAAACATAAAAAGGATTATTTTCACAGTTTTGATGCGTGGCTCTTTGGGAGTAAAAGATAACATGAAAAGAATATTTTCACAGTTTTGATGCGAATTGGGCATATGGTGCTAGCGCCATATTTCACATGTCGCTCGCTGGATGGTGTGGTCAGTATCACGACGGCCGCCTTGATCCTCTCAGAACATTTGCTGGTACACATGTGAGGCTGGGTGTACCTGTCAGAACAATTGCTGGTACACATGTGAGGCTGGGTGTACCTGTCAGAACATTTGCTGGTACACATGTGAGGCTGGGTGTACCTGTCAGAACATTTGCTGGTACACATGTGAGGCTGGGTGTACCTGTCAGAACATTTGCTGGTACACATGTGAGGCTGGGTGTACCTGTCAGAACATTTGCTGGTACACATGTGAGGCTGGGTGTACCTGTCAGAACATTTGCTGGTACACATGTGAGGCTGGGTGTACCTGTCAGAACATTTGCTGGTACACATGTGAGGCTGGGTGTACCTGTCAGAACATTTGCTGGTACACATGTGAGGCTGGGTGTACCTGTCAGAACATTTGCTGGTACACATGTGAGGCTGGGTGTACCTGTCAGAACATTTGCTGGTACACATGTGAGGCTGGGTGTACCTGTCAGAACATTTGCTTGTACATATATGAGGCTGGGTGTACCTGTCAGAACATTTGCTGGTACACATGTGAGGCTGGGTGTACCTGTCAGAACATTTGCTGGTACACATGTGAGGCTGGGTGTACCTGTCAGAACATTTGCTGGTACACATTTGAGGCTGGGTGTACCTGTCAGAACATTTGCTGGTACACATGTGAGGCTGGGTGTACCTGTCAGAACATTTGCTGGTACACATGTGAGACTGGGTGTACCTGTCAGAACATTTGCTGGTACACATTTGAGGCTGGGTGTACCTGTCAGAACATTTGCTGGTACACATTTGAGGCTGGGTGTACCTGTCTGCCCAGGTCCATTAAAGGGAAAATTTAACTAGCCACGATGATGATTCGAAGACACCACCACCGCCCGGCATAATAGCGTACTGGCCACTGCGTTACATTATACACAAACACACACATACACACATAAACACATACCCTCTCTCTCTCTGTCTCTCTCTCTCTGTCCTCTCTCTCTCTCCTCTCTCTCTCCTCTCTCTCTCCTCTCTCTCCTCTCTCTCTCTCCCCTCTCTCTCTCTCTCTCTCTCTCTCTCTCTCTCTCTCTCTCTCTCTTAGATTGGCTGATTCAGGTCAGTGACAGTTTATTGCTGCACTCCTTACCTGAACTGTTGAATCCAGTCGTGGTAAGATTGAATAGACTTGAGATGATCGTAACCGGGCTCCTCAACCCAGGCAGTTAGCTGTTCAATCGTTCTATCTGTCTCTGTGTAAGCTTGCAGTAAATCCTTCTTGATATCTTGATTTCCTATAAACATCGGAGAGACGAGAGCATCGTTTGTGGCACGCTACAGAAGGTTGTGTATGACGTACAGGCAGACAGTCACATGGACCGGCGTACGAATAAATAGACAGACAGGCAGGGGAGCAGACAGGCGGAGAGGTAGACAGACAAACTGAGCAGACACACTGACCGACGGACGAACAAGCAGACACACTGGCTGTCAGGCAGACAAACAAAGAGGCAAAATGGCAGAAAGAGAAACGAACAGACAAACGGACAGATAGACATAAGACACACAGCACATTTTATGACAAACACGGATGTGAAATATATTGAACATATAACCCAGCCATAAATTGACCTTTGTGAGTACCCATAAGCATATGTGTGTGTGTGTGTGTGTGTGTATGTGTGTGTGTGGGGTGGGGGGGGGGGGAGGCAACTAGTGCGATAGTTTTCTCTTGCGGTCTGTGTCACCGTGAGAGGTGTACATACTGTGAAGGCACACATACATCAACTTTACTTAAATCACCAGGAATGGGACATCAAGATGAATTAATTTAGGGTGGGGAGTCGTACCATCGGTGGATACGTTAAGTGAGAGAATATTCGGGATTGATTGATTGATTTAATAACCGACATCACAGCATTCGGGGCATTCCCATAAGCGCTTCCGTCCCCATCCTTCAGAAGCCAGCGAAGAGTTCCAACCCCAATAGTACCAGTAGCAATCTGATCATATGTGCGTCTCGCCTTTCCTCTAAGCGTCGAGCATCGGCCAGATCCCCTCGTCACTCCTCGCTGTCGCATTCTTGCCAGACCATGGTGATCCATTTGCTCCTCCGAGGTGTACACGTTCCCCCACAAGGCCGCAACCACGTCTGCCTTATCATGCATCAATACTCCACCAAGTTTTGCACAGCCAGCCAATCTGTCCGCCTGCTCATTCCCCAGCACACCAGCATGCCCCGGAGAAAAGATCCAGACGATGCTTGCCACCCGTGACTTCCGAAGCGGGATAAATAATTAAAAACGAGAGAGAGGGAGAGGAGAGAGAGAGAGAGAGAGAGAGAGAGAGAGAGAGAGAGAGAGAGAGAGAGAGAGAGAGAGAGAGAGTGTGTATCTAGAATAAATAAGTATAATTAAACACGGGGCACTGTGGCAATGTGGCTAACAGGCTTGCCTGCAGGTCTTATGTGCATGTGTTTGAATCCCCTTCTAGGGGTTGATGGTTCTTATCGCTGCCTGGGATGTGCTTTAGTCACTGCTGTCATTTAGCACACAAGCAATAATTATTGTCAGTTTGTCTTCTGTTACACAGACAGTACATACTCCTTGTGTATCTTCTCTTACACAGATAATACATACTCCTTGTGTATCATTCTCTTACACAGACAGTGCATACTCTTTGTGTATCTTCCCTTACACAGACAATGCTTAGTCCCTGGATATCTTCTCTTACACAGCAATACTTAGTTTGTGGATATCTTCTCTTACACAGATAGTAATTAATCGGCGGATACCTTCTCTTACACAGACAGAAATTAATCAGCGGATATCTTCTCTTACACAGACAATACTTAGTTTGTGGATATCTTCTCTTACACAGATAGTATTTAATCCACGTATATCTTCTCTCACACAGACAGAAATTAATCATCTAATATCTTCTCTTACGCAGACAGTACTTAGTCTTCCGATGTGTTTTGTTATATAAACAACACCAAATCACCGCCTGTCTTCTACAGTATTTCACAAACACAGACAGTACCAACCGTCACTGCTGATGTAGAGAGCCGTCAGTCCTCGCTCCACCTGTGTCCGGTGTATGACGTTACCTGTCTCCACACTGCAAGCAGACAATGTACACGATCATACTGCAGTCAATGAGCATGTGTTTTCATATTTATAAAACAGTGAGAAACTAACACAAACAAGTCCCCTTCACAGGAACTGGCAGTGGAGTGTGTGAAGTTTTTACCATCACATTTTCTAGACATGAGTGTATGAACGAACAGATGGTCAATCTTTCTCTCTCGCTGTAAACGTCGATAGCTGGCTTCGAACGATAGTCCGCTGATGCCACTGTCAGCATAATGTCCTAACCATTACACCATCGTGCTGCAAAACCATGTCCTGACCTAGGAGCCTACTACGGGTTTGTGATTTACTAGCACCATCACATTTTGTAAATCGGAATGCAGGAAGGGAAGGGCGGCCAATTGTGTGTGTGTGTCTGTCTGTCTGTCTGTCTGTCCGTGTGTCTGTCTCTGTGTGTGTGTGTGTGTGTGTGTGTGTGTGTGTGTGTGCGCACTCGTGTGTGTGCACATATGGCGTTCAGGTGGTCTAAACTTAGAGATGGGTTTTCGGCTTCAGGAGTCAGGTAGGTGGCAACACGTTTCTCCCGTCCCGCTACCAACAAAGTTTCATCTACATGGTCACTGTTGAAGGGTTATGCTGCCCCTCTCCAAGCCAATAAACTATGTGAGATGTGATCGAGTGAAATGACGAGTCATGACCGCCCACGCTTTCCGGCATGGCACATAATTGATTGATTGATTGATTTAATTTACTGTCGGAGATTTGTATTAGTGCTTTTATAAAGTCACATACATTTATACTCTAAGTTGTAATTTACTGTAGTAGATTTAGCAAAGAAGCCTTATCGTGTAAATGTCTTGATAGCAAACATGTTGAATGATGTATAAAACTGCAACGCTCCCTTGTTTTTAACAATAGGACTTAATAATTTATCTTAACCTTAAAGCAGAATCAGAAGTAAGCATTTATGAATCTAGCAAGTGGGATAACAGCCATAATAATGACTCAATTTGTCAAACTCGCGTACAACACATTTAATACAGTGTAATGAAACGTTGATGGTATTCAGCTAAATGTGCATCCATGGTAGACATAAATAAGGAACCACCAACAAGTGGAAGACAAGATACGATGAAAGTAGAAAAATCACCTGAATAAAATCCGCTCTTTCACTGATTTATGCAACTCCAGTTGCGAGCTGTGCTCCGAAAGGTTAATGCTGTTTTGAATGAGCAGAGCAACAACTGGGATCACCGACATGAGCATGATCAACATGGCATGGTTTCTGCGTCCTTGCTGGGTGGCCAGGTCGCTGCATCTGTGGGATGTGTCAGCAAATGCCGGGTGTTACCTGGGGAATGTGATGTGTGGATGTGTGTGGGAACATCAGATTAATGTAAGTTGGTATGTATACCTAGGGGCATTTATAACATCAGATGGAAGATGTACAACATCGATTAAGAGCAGAATAGGGCAGGCAAGAACCGCATTTCAGAAAATGAAGAGTATTTTATTCAATAAGTCACTATTAATGAATGTAAAAATGAGAGTGCTGAAATGCTATATAGAACCAGTTTTGCTGTATGGCAGCGAATCTTGGAATGTAAATGAACAAATTAGGAAGAACTTAGAAGCAACAGAGATGTGGTTTTTGAGACGAATGTTGCGAATTCTTGGACTGCCAGAGTAACTAACAACGATTGCCTGAAAGAGGCTAATGAAACTAGAACACTACATACAAAAATAAGAAAGAGACACACAGCTTTCTTTGGTCATGTGATGAGAAGAGAGACATTGGAGAACATCGTGGCAATTGGAAAGATCGAGGGGAAGAGAGGCAGTGGCAGACCAAGAGAAATGATGCTGGATGGATTGAGACTGTGGCATGGAGGAATATCATCTGCAGAGTTGATCAAGAACACCAGAGACCGCGGTCTGTGGAGAGCCATGAGCGCCTACGCCAGCCGACAGGGAACTTGATGATGATGATTTATGTGGGAAAATGTAATTTTATTAGGGAAAATGTGATGTGTTGATGTATTTGTGAACATCATATGTTAGCTGGGGAATGTGATGTGTTGATGTATTTGGGATCGTCATATGTTATCTGGGGAATGTGATGTATTGATGTATTTTGGAACATCATATGTTATTAGGGTAATGTGACGTGTGGATGTATATAGGAACGTCATATGTTTTCTGGGAAATGCAATTTTTTGATGTATGTGGGAACGTCATATGTTATCTGGGGAATAGTTGTGTTGTCTAGGAAATGTAATGTTTTGATGTATGTGGGATCGTCATATGGTATTAGGGGAATGTGATGTGTTGATGTATTTCGGATCGTCATATGTTATTAGGGGAATGTGTTTGGGAATGTCATATGTTATCTGAGGAATGTGAAGTGTTGATGTATTTGGGATCGCCATATGTTATGAGGAGAATGTGATGTGTTGATGTATTTGGGAACGTCATATGTTATATGGGAAATGTGATGTGTTGATGTATTTGGGAAAGTCATATGTTATCTGGGGAATGTGATGTTTTGATGTACTTGCAAACAGAAAATGCTATGACAGGAATGCAATGTGTTGAGGTATGTGGAAACAGCAAATGTTATCAATGAAGTGTGATCCATTGATATAATAAAATGATGAGGAGTTATTAGATTACTGTGATTCTGAGTGTATTGGAAAACATGATGGTATGGCACATGATGATATCCACTCATCGGGTCAAATGAAACAAGTACATATCAGAGAATACAAAATATAAAGCTATAGGCCCACAGAGATTCGAACCTGTCGCCTTCAGTTACAACAGTTGCCATGCTCACTGCGGTGCGCGGGAAACTAGCCACCCTCTAAAGATGTGTCATGAGTAGCCAGGTGATTTTCACATGAACCTACCATTGTGGGTCATCACTATCCAAGGTTTTTTTTTCGCAACTGAACCTACAAACACGGGACATCACTAGCCAGATATTTTTGCACCTGAACCTAAAAGTACTGGACATCACTAGGCAAGTATATCTTCCACCTGAATCTACAACTATGGGACATCACTAGCGAATAATACTTCCTTATTAAACCTTCAAATATCAAGAGACATCATCGGGTATGTTTCCCACCTGAGCCTACAGCTAAGGGACATCACAAGGTATGTTTCCCACCTGTGCCTACAACTAAGGGACATCACCAGGTATGTTTCCCACCTGAGCCTACAACTAATAGACATCACCAGGTATGTTTCCCACCTGAGCCTACAACTAAAGGACATCACCAGGTATGTTTCCCACCTGAGCCTACAACTAAAGGACATCACCAGGTATGTTTCCCACCTGAGCCTACAACTAAAGGACATCATCAGGTATGTTTCCCACCTGAGCCTACAACTAATAGACATCATCAGGTATGTTTCCCACCTGAGCCTACAACTAAAGGACATCACCAGGTATGTTTCCCACCTGAGCCTACAACTAAGGGACATCATCAGGTATGTTTCCCACCTGAGCCTACAACTAAAGGACATCACCAGGTATGTTTCCCACCTGAGCCTACAACTAATAGACATCACCAGGTATGTTTCCCACCTGAGCCTACAACTAAAGGACATCATCAGGTATGTTTCCCACCTGAGCCTAAACTAAGGGACATCATCAGGTATGTTTCCCACCTGAGCCTACAACTAAAGGACATCACCAGGTATGTTTCCCACCTGAGCCTACAACTAAGGAACATCATCAGGTATGTTTCCCACCTGAGCCTACAACTAAGGGACATCATCGGGTATGTTTCCCACCTGAGCCTACAACTAAGGGACATCACCAGGTATGTTTCCCACCTGAGCCTACAACTAAGGGACATCATCAGGTATGTTTCCCACTTGAGCCTACAACTAAAGGACATCACCAGGTATGTTTCCCACCTGAGCCTACAACTATGGCACATCACAAACCAGGTATGTTTCCGGCCTACAAATAAACATCATGGAGCGTACACACAATTCGTATGAACCCACATTACCTCGGACACCGGAGAGGTAGAATTTGGGGTTAGTGATGATAAAATCCACACCTTACCGAGGATTCGAACCCGGATCTCCCAAGGGGAGGCCAGCATTCTAGCCATTTGGCCGCCGTTCTTATGCTTTTTTTTTTTATTTTGGACAGATGACAACGCACTAATTGTGCCTAGTAACTTCCTTACACTCTTTGTTTCGTTGTCCTCCCTGATTTTCCGTTGTAAACGTTTCCTTCCTTTGTATGTATTACATCTATAGGGCTTCTTTGTACTAGTTGAAATAACAAACTCTAAACTAATTGTGCCGGTCTCGCTGGCTGAGGGGTTAAACGACTTTCTCCGTAATCCCGTTTATCCACGTAGAGTCTCGCAGCGCGCGAGAACTGGCAGCGGCTCTCGCCGCGTTGGTGACTTACGGGATAAGTGAGCCGGCCGCTCAGAAAGCAATGACAAACTACTGAGCGTAATCTTGCCAAGAAATCAACAACAGCGGTAAAATGCTGGTGTTGACAGCGATGTCCTGTAAAAGGATATACGGGGAAAAAAACTAATTGTACATGAACACTCAAAGCGATAGAGCAATCCAGCATCAAACATGGGGGAATCCTGCAATTTTACAGAATTACATCAATGTAAAATAGCATACCTACACAGTCCCCGTCGCCGAGAAGTTGAGGAATGAGTATCCTCGGGTGTGTTACTGTCTGGTCGCTTGCTGTCATTCTCATTAGAGGTAGGCTGTTGTTGCTTTCTGGTCCTGAGAAAGCAACAAGTATATGACAGACATAAATAAATTCTGTACTAGAATCTGGCATTTTAACGTGCAGGCTGGAGATCAGGTGGGGGTACGGGTAATATTCTTCACTGAAAGATGCAGGTCATAAATCAGCCTCAGGTAACAACCCCCAAGTAAAGAGCAGCTACCCCACAGTGCCTGCGTCTGTGGTGAAAGGATAGCGATTCGCAATCCCTCACACCGCATTCAAAACAGCTGCAGGCGATTTGAAAGCACATCGCTTTGTTTTGATATTTAACAAAGATATGAGCATCGGCTGTATAGTAAATAATAGGCACACTATAGAGCCAAAACTTGCCTAGTCAATCACGAACAGCCAAACAATGCTGGTGTTGACTGTGACGTTCTGGAAAGGGCATTCAGCTGACTTGATACCTCTCAATCAGACAGCCGTCATCGCGCTGTGGCTTGACTTGAAACCTCTTACTCAAACAGCCGTCATAGCGCAGTGACTTGATTTGAAACATCTTAATCAAACAGCCGTCATAGCGCTGTAGCTTGACTTGAAACCTCTTACTCAAACAGCCGTCATAGCGCAGTGACTTTACTTGAAACCTCTTAATCAAACAGCCGTCATAGCGCTGTAGCTTGACTTGAAACCTCTTAATCAAACAGCCGTCATAGCGTAGCTGACTTGAAACCTCTTTCTCAAACAGCCGACATAGCGCAGTGACTTGATTTGAAACCTCTTAATCAAACAGCCGTCATAGCGCAGTGACTTGATTTGAAACCTCTTAATCAAACAGCCGTCATAGCGCAGTGACTTGATTTGAAACCTCTTAATCAAACAGCCGTCATAGCGTAGCTGACTTGAAACCTCTCGATCAGACAGCCATCATAGCGCGGACGCTGACACGTGCAACTGCAGATCCAGTGGCCATGTGCTCCACCTGGCATCCATGCGGATGTTTAAATTTGACATGAGCTCCCATGTGGACCCAGCCGAACATTGACATGAGCTCCCAGGGGACCCAGCCGAGCATTGACATGAGCTCCCAGGGGACCCAGCCGAACATTGACATGGTTCCCAGATGGACCCAGCCCAACATTGACATGGGCTCCCAGATGGACCCAGCCCAACATTGACATGGCTCCCAGATGGACCCAGCCGAACATTGACATGGCTACCAGATGGACCCAGCTCAACATTGACATGGGCTTCCAGATGGACCCAGCCGAACATTGACATGGGCTCCCAGATGGACCCAGCCCAACATTGACATGGCTCCCAGATGGACCCAGCCGAACATTGACATGGGCTTCCAGATGGACCCAGCCGAACATTGACATGGCTCCCAGATGGACCCAGCCGAACATTGACATGGCTCCCAGATGGACCCAGCCCAACATTGACATGGGCTTCCATGTGGACCCAGCCGAACATTGGTACCGGGACATATCTCGAGAAGTAAAGGTGGGGTGTGATGTTAATTGCATCAGCCCTCGAATGCCGATTAGTCAATAAAAGTATACTGCTAGCACTGCACACCCACTGCGCCTCACGGGGTGTAAGACTAGCACCAATCACCAGGATTGTCCATGGGACACATTTTACGGTCCCATTCCATCCCATCCCATGGTAATTTTGCCTGTCCCATCCCATGGGATTCCCATGATATTCCCATGATAATATTAACATGGAATACAGTTCAAATAAAATTATGAAATTTATGAAAGTTTATGGTTAGTGTCTACTAAATAGGACTACATGTACAAAGAGACGTAAAACAACAGAATTTATTAATGTTAATATTCAAGAGTATTTTATTAAAACAAAGTTTATCTAAATATGACAATTTTGTGTCATTCTGACACTCTTATTCTGTTTCTGAGTCACTCTGCTCATTCAGCACATTATAAATTTCCTGCTGATCGTCTGTTTCTAATAATTCAGTTAATCCAGGTAATCCCTGAACCATGTCCACAATTCATCTTACATGCAAATCTGATATACACAGAGTTTACAACGAGAGCTGGTAACATCCGTTTTCGTAACTTACTCAACAACAATCCAGCTGCACTAAATAAGTGCTCTACTGCCGCTGAGGACACTGGTATGGCCAAAACAATTTTCGCACTTGCTGTTAGCAGTGGAAACTTATGTTCATTTTTCCAATAATTTAATGGTTGTGAAGTTGGTTGTCGTAATTTTTTAAACATGGTGACTTCATCCTCAAGGCATTTGTTTCTGGGGTCATCAAACTTAAGTGTTTTGTTTGGTGGAGGATAAAAAAATAAGTCAGAATCACTTTTCGGCTTTTGTTCTACCATTCCTGCTACTTCACATACAGCAGATGATTCAGAAGAAAGATTTAAATCTTTCATGAATGAAATAACAGTTGGAACAACAGACTTAGAAAAAGCAATCCAATCATTGGCCCATTTATTGGTTTCCATATTCCCTTTCTTCTTAGTAACAACTGACTTGACCATGTCTTCTATTTTGGCTTTGATGTCAACTCCAGTAAGGAATGCTGCAGTAACTGCCAAAGAACTGCCGCAATATGGCCAAAGTTTTTCTCCAATGATTTTCTGAAAGTTCTGACAATATTTCTTCACCATGCTGCTGGAAGTTTCTTGGTCAATATCAACAATAACTTTGTACAACTGATAGTCTAGGACAGTGTTTCCCAACGTGGGGCCCACGCCCCACAGGGGGCAATTCATTGTTAAGGGGGGCAATTCGAAAATGGAAGAAATCGGCTGGAAATAACAAAACGGGGAGACTTGAGACTGAAGTTAATTAAATTGAACCTGACATAAAATCTCTTCAAGCATCAAGCGCAAGGATCTCACTAAATTAAATAATACTATAATAAAATATTATAGACAATCTTTCATTAAAATTATTGTGTACTTGAATGTCAGTTCTCCATTATATGTTTTGAAAATGTACTTACTGTGTTGCTCAATAATTCCTAGTGATTATCGAAGTATAGCAGCAAAATTATATGAGATGTAGCACCATCCAATTTCTAGTTTGTCAAAAAAAAGTTTTGAATTTCTCATGTATGTACAGCATTCCTTTAATCTGAACAATATTCGGAATGTGGTTTAAGAATTCTTCATCATCTTCATTAAAGTCATGCGAGTAATTTTTTTAATGGCATTGAAACGTTGGTAATATGATTGCATGTGCGCAATTATTAATTTACCCGGTGTCTCACCACGAGATAAAGAATTGATACAAGAATATAAAGAAAAAGGAAGGATAACAGACTTTAAAAAGGTTTTTTTTAAAGTTGCTATGACATGGCTACTGTCCCATGTGTCGCATGGGAAATACAAATGTTTGCTGTCCCGTCCCATCCCATCCTATGGGACGTTTCCCATGGGATTCCCATTCCCATGGACAAGCCTGCCAATCACCCATTGAGCCTCACGGTGTGTAAGACTAGCATTATACACCCACAGTGTATGTAGGTTTGCTTTGAACAACTTCTAGTGCACTGGACTGATTTGTATGTGTGTGGATTAGCATTCCCTTTTACCAGTGTCCTTCCCCATTAGGCGAACTCACTCCGACTTCACACATACTTGTAATTTACTTTCCCAAGTCAAGGATCAGAAGGCAACATTGTAGTCTACCTGACCGGTGCAAGGGTTGAACCAGCTACTTTGGCATTAGCGCACCAGAAGTTTAGGAGAGAGTGCTTTTATCCATTCGGCCATAGGAACCTCCTGTGTGTGTGTGTGTGTGTGTGTGTGTGTGTGTGTGTGTGTGTGTGGTGTGTGTGTGTGTGTGTGTGTTGTTGTTGTTGTTGAGTCTGCAGCATCAGTGACTAATGGCATGGATGACAGAGATTGCTATAAAATATGTTCGTGGGTGTGTTGTTGGGTCTGTATCATCAGTGACTAATGACATGGATGACAGAGATTGCAGTAGAAAATGTCCATGTGTGGTGTTGTTGAGTATGCAGCATACTGAATATATTCTACAGCAACTAATGGCGTGGACGACAGAGATTGCAGTAGAATATGTAATTGTGTATGTTATGTATAATTGTGATGTTGTTGTAAGTATGCCACAACATCATCATTGTGCCCAGCCAACAGGTGTAGCCGTCCATGTCTCTCCACAGATCTATCCTCGGTATTCCGGATCAACTCTGTGGATGATATTCCTCCCTGCCCTTGCGTATTTTCCCACTGAGCTTTCAAGTCATCACTATATTTTCCAGTGCCTCTCTTCTCATTACACGAAAAAGGAATGCCGTCTGTCTCTTTCTTATTGTTGTATATAATGTCTTAATTTCATTAGCCTTGTTCATGCAATTCATGTTTAGCTACTCGAAAAGTCCAAGGAATTCGCAACATTCGTTTCAGGAAGCACATCTCTGTTGCTTCCAAGCTTTCCCTAATTTGTTCATTCACGTTCCATGATTCATTACCATACAGCAAAACAGGTTCTATATATAGCATTTCACTACTCTCTTTCTTACATTCAATGATAGTGACTTATTGCATGAGATACTTTTCATTGTCTGAAATGCAGCTTTTGTTTGATGTATTTTCTTCTTGTGGTTGTTACACACAGTGAACAACTAGGGTTAGAATTAAATTGTAAAAAGACACAGATTATGGTAGTCACTAGGAAGAACGAAATACCACAGTGTATTATACAAGTAAATGGGAATATTCTTCAACAAGTGAATAGGTAAAATTATCTCGGAACAGTAATAACATCTGATGGGAGATGCCTTGAAGAGATTAGAACAAGAATCGCCATGGCAAAAGTAGCCTTTAGCAAGATGAAAAACATACTGACCAATAAAAAGATGTCAACTGAAACGAGAAAAAGAGTGTTGAGATGCTACATAGAACCTATACTTTTATATGGATGTGAAGCTTGGACAATGAGCAGCCAGGCTGAAAAACATCTGATGGCTGTAGAAATGTGGTTTCTCAGGAAAATGCAAAGAATACCATGGATAGCCAGAAAGACCAATGAACAAGTCCTTCAAGAAACAAATGAAGATCGTAAACTGATCAGAGACATTAGACGTAGACAATCACAAATTTTTGGGCATGTTATGAGAAGAAATGATTTGGAGAACTTGGTGACAACTGGCAAGATCCAAGGGAACAGACCAAGGGGAAGACATGTTTCTGATTTCTTAATATGTAAAGAAAGTCTTTTATTTCACTGTCTATTACTATGCCAGAACTCCATCCATCAATCATGTGCCATGCCGGTAAGCGTGAGCTGTCATGACTCGCCATTTCACTCGATCACCAGAGTCGTGGATCAGCTCAGTGTTCCTGTCTCGACCATGCCACGTGTTCAAGCTATCCAGGTATTTACTTCTCTATCTTCTCCTTGTTCTCTTCCCCTCGATTTTGCCAGTTGTCACCAAGTTCTCCAATCTATTTCTTCGTATCCATCCATCCATCCATCATGTGCCGTGCCTGTAAGCGTGGGCGGTCATGTTCTGCCATCTCACTCGATCACCAGAGTCGTGTATCAGCTCCGGGTTTCTGTCTCGACCATGCCACAAGGCCAAGTCATCCAGGTACTTGCTTCTCGGTCTTCCACTTGGTCTATTCCCCTCGATCTTACCAGTTGTCACCAAGTTCTCCAGATCATTTCTTCTCATACCATGTCCAAAAAGTTTTCACTGTCTACGTCTAATTTTTCTAATCAATTTACGATTTTCATTGTTTCTTGAAGGACTTGTTCATTGGTTTTTCTGTCTGTCCATGGTATTCTTTGCATTTTCCTCAGAAACCACATTTCCACAGCCATCAGATGTTTTTCAGCTTGACTGCTCATTGTCCACGCTTCATATCCATACAAAAGTACAGGCTTTATGTAGCACCTCAACACTCTTTTTCTCGTTTCAATTGACATATTTTTATTGGTCAGTATGTTTTTCATCTTGCTAAAGGCTATTTTCGCCATCCACGATTCTTGTTCTAATCTCTTCAAGGCATCTCCCATCAGATGTTATTACTGTTCCGAGATAATTGTACCTATTCACTTGTTAAAGAATATTCTATTTACATGTATATTACATTGTGGCATTTCGTTCTTCCTATTGACGACCATAATCTGTCTTTTTACAATTTAATTCTAACCCTAGTTGTTCATTGTGTGCAACAACCACATCTACTAATTGTTGCAGATCCTGCTCATTGTCTGCAATCAAAACTGTATCATCTGCATATCTAATGTTATTAATGTTTCGTCCTCCGATGATGATTCCGTGTATATCTTCTACATTTCTGAAAATATTTTCACTGTATTAGGAAAAATGGTCCGGAGACATTACACATCCCTGTCTCACACCCCTTTTTACAGGCTGACATATTCGATATTAACATATTCGATATAAACATACACGAGATAATCACGCGAAATAAACATACATGCTATAAACATATCCGATATAAACTTATTTGACGTAAACAGTTATCTGTCATAAATGTACCTGATATAAACATACCCAACTCAAATATATCCGACATAAACACACCCATCATAAACACACAAACGACATAATTATACCCGATATAAATATATACGACATGAACATGTCTGATGTAAACTTATCTGTCATAAACATTCTTGTCATAAATGAACCAAACATAAACATACCTGACATAAACGTTACCCGACATAAACATACCTGACGTAAACATACCCGATATAAACATACCTGACGTAAACATTCCCGATATAGACGTACCTGACATAACTATACCCCACATAAACATACCTGGTACACTTGTACCCAACATAAACATACCTGACATAAACATACCCGACATAAACGTACCTGACTGTGTGGCCGACACCCGAAGCATGTACTGGATATCACTGAAGGGATACCCCTTTGCGACTTAGTTGTGTCAGTGTGAACAGTCTCCAGATTGACCGGCCAAACCTGATTCTTCTTGCCGACATTCCCGAAACCGTTAGAATCCGCACAGTCTTCCCATTTCTGAAACTTCACGCTCTTAACTTCATCAATGTCCGGAGATTTGGAAAGATGGGACTTGCTAACGAGCATAGACTTCTTTGGCGTGCTCCCCTGCTTGTGACTTGGGTCATCTGTTTTTGCTGCTGCAGTAACATCTGATAATGGCTGGTGTGAGGTAGATAGTTCATGGCTGTGGGTGCTCTGGTTAGAGGTTGACAGCGAGTCGTTGTTCTGCTCGGTGTCTTTTGGGGGAGCAGAAACCTCTGGCTGTTTGAAGGGCGTGCTTGGACGGATGTGGCACTTTTGCTTTAAAGAGGAAGGTGTTTTCTGTTCAGCGATGTCTATACAGTGGCTAGAGGTCGTTGTGAAGATTGTTGTGTGATGGTTTTCACAAGCAACATTCTCCTTATATGAAAACATGTTGTCATTATCTTCAGACATGGTACCAAACATGTTGTTTCGTTGTGTTTTCTTGAACAAAGTTAAAAGAACCAATTGTGTTGTTGTTTTCAGCTATTTTGTCTAGCAAAGAGTAACTTTGCTGTCTTATGGGAAGTAACAATGGTGCCTTATTTGATGTAACAATGAAGTCTTCTTGTCCTGACGTAACTTTCCTATATAGCATGGCCCAATCGTGTTGTTTACCGTTGATTAACTTTGATTATTTGGTTACAAATTAGTGCTGTCCTGTCAGCTGTAAATGTGCTGTAGTACTTGCCGCAAAGATGCTGTCCTGCCAGATATAACTATTATATTATGTCTGCCGTGGGGTAAATGTGTTTTCTGGCATGACGTAATATCTCTTGCGTGTCGCTCTGTCTAATAGAGCAAACCTATAGATTATTAACTTAAAACTGGTGGTATTTAATTATTGTTTTCCCGGACAGTCATAACTGTTTGTAGACTGAGGTTATTTGTATTACTTTCAGCAAGCTCACATCACACCGGAAGGGTAAATCAGAGATGTCAGTTGTGAGAATATCGTCACCCACCATTCAGGATAGTCATAGAGTGATCGTGTCAGACCACCACTTTAAGAACTTGTAAACTTCTAGAGACAAGCTCAGCTGCAACATCTTGACTCCCTGGGGTTCGTGTTGGCCTTTCATGTACACGGTCTCCTACACACCACATAGTCCAAGTGTGTGGCTTAGGTAACGGTCTCCTACACACAACACACTTAGGTAACGCTCTCCTACACACCACACAGTTCAAGTGTGTGGCTTAGGTAACGGTCTCCTACACACCACACAGTCCAAGTGTGTGGCTTAGGTAACGGTCTCCTACACACCACACAGTCCAAGTGTGTGGCTTAGGTAACAATCTCCTATACACCACATAGTCCAAGTGTGTGGCTTAGGATTACTGAATGCATTTTCACAATCCCGACATCCCGGGTTCGAAGTCAGCCGGACAGAACATGTTGCGTTGATTTTCACGCTTGAGAGCGTGACGGATCAGAAAGTAATGGTAGACTATTGAACGTAAATTTGCCTTGAAAATCTCAAACAGCAAATAAATGCTGGGGTTGGTAGCGATGTCCTGCACAGGACATGCAAGTATTTTTTGTTTTGCTTTATATACCACAAAGTATCTCTCTTGGGGTTACAACCTGCGGTCGAGTATTGTTGAGGCAGACTCGACTGTGTTGTGTGTCAGTTGGTAGACAGATTTGACTATCGTCTCCAGTCTGGGAGAATCAGGACTATATTAATGGTTACGTTGTTGTTACTGTCCAGAAAGAGTGTTTTCTACCTGCTGCAGTCTGCTGTCTCCGCGACTTCTGTGGATACACATGAGAAATCTTGAATACAAATATTGAACATGTAAAGAACTTGTTTCTAAGCTGTGAGATGTATTGGTTATATTTCCATTATTCCATATACGACTAGCCACAAGATGGTTGATGTGGTCAATACCTCACTTTCCGCCTTCGCTTTCCACAGAGTGGACCTTGGAGTCCAAGTTCATGAGTAAACACCACACCTCAATAGAAGTTCGAACACAACACCTCAGCCCGCCTGCCAGCCCCCGCGCTGCCGTGTCCCCGGATTACAAATATAACAATTATAAACGTTGGAATAAAATAACGGACGCGTGTGGCATAGAAATGTAGATAGTCACCGCAAGTATAAGTAGACTGACCTTTACAACGCATTCTGTTACAATGAAGTAAAATCTCAAAGTCAACGAAAGTGTTGGAATCCTGCACCACCTCTTCATCTGTCGTCGCCTGAAATATATTTATAACTGCAATGTTGTCTCTTGTATGAATCTAACAGTCTGTTTTAGTTCATTCAGCGGTCCATAGAGTTTATCTTCCACTGTTGTCTCTCCAGGCCAGAAGGTTCGCCTGGATATGTTGTAGTTTCCTGCACCACTAACTCAGCTACACAGTATGTTGGTTGTTAGCTCCTCTTGGACTGTCTCGGCCAGCAGCAGATGTTTCTTATTTGGCATACCATTGGTTCATTTCCAGACAATATGGCAAGCGACATTCATAGACAATATGGCAAGCGGCATTTCCCAGACAATATGGCAAGCGACATTTCCCAGACAATATGGCAAGTGACATTCATAAACAATATGACAAGCGACATTCCCCGACAATATGGCAATCGACATTCCCAGGCAATATTTTCAACTGCTTAGTAGATAACCACAATGGCCATGGTTCCTTCAGACGTGCACTTTTCTGGATAAAAATTGCTGTCCCTACAAGTTACATGAAATATCCAATTGGCTGATGTTCTAACCAACATGTCACACACCTTGTGCAGGTGACTGAATTAGGTGATCATTTAAGACACACTCTGGGTACCAGTGAAGACCCAGCAAACCGCCCTGTTCGTGACCCCTGCTGGAGTAGACACATAACACGTGACTGAAAACTGTGGGAACATCAGTTTACCAACACCTGACGGTCGGGGTAATATAATGGGAATTACAAACATACTGGACGGCAGGCAGGCAGACATGCGAACAGGCGTGCGGGCGAGCGAGCGGGTGTGCGGACGGGCAGACAGACAGGTGGTTGGGTGAGTGGATACATGGATAAAGTAATGGTAGGAGTACAGACCCACGGAATGACAGAGAGACAGACAATCAGCTGACCGACAGACAGATATACAGACAGACAGATGGGGGAAAAAATAAAAAGGGGGGGGGGGGGCGCTGAGATTTGGTAGATCTACCCCAACATAATACCGACCATACAACAGGGTGTAGTTCTATTCATATCACCTAGCATAATACGGATCATATCACCCCACGTAATACTGAGCTCATCACCAAGTGATACTGGCTTATTTACCCCTTCGTAATACTAATGATATCACCGCATGTAATACTGATGTTAACACCACGCGTAATACTGATGAAAGAACTCCATGTAATACTCATGAGATCACCGGACGTAATACTAATGATGCACGTAATGCAGATGACATCACGTCACGTTATACTCAAATATCATCCCACGTAATACTGATGATATTACCCCACGTAATACTGATATTACCCCACGTAATACTGATGATATTACCCCACGTAATACTGATGATATTACCCCACGTAATACTGATGATATTATCTCACGTAATACTGATGATATTACCTCACGTAATACTGATGATATTACCTCACGTAATACTGATGATATTACCTCACGTAATACTGATGATATTACCTCACGTAATACTGATATTACCTCACGTAAAACTGATGATATTACCTTACGTAATACTGATGATATTACCCCACGTAATACTGATGATATTACCCCACGTAATACTGATAAGCCGTTTTCCGTGGCCAAAGGCTTGCGAACGCGGTTCGTGAGACGCTTACCAGGCGTTCGAAACTCAGCTGCGACCGATTTGTGCAGCAGACCGTGTCGCGTTGCGTTATAACGTGTTGGTATGGGAGCCGGTCGTTCAGAAAACAATGGCAAACTACTGAACGTAACACTTGCCTAGTACATCAACAGCAGCTGAAAAAATGCTGGTGTTGACTGCAACGTCCTGTAAGGGATATGCAACATTTAAAAAAAATACTGATAATATCAATACACACATTGCTGATGATGTGACGCCGAGTAAAACTGATGATAATACCCTTGTGATACTGATGATATCACCCCAAGTAATACTGATGATATCACCCCAAGTAATACTGATGATATCATACTATGTAATACTGACGATATCACCCCAAGTAATACTGATGATATCACCCCAAGTAATAGTGATGATATCACCCCAAGTAATACTGATGATATCATACTATGTAATACTGACGATATCACCCCAAGTAATACTGATGATATCACCCCAAGTAATAGTGATGATATCACAGCACATATTACAGATGATATCACCGGCGCGTAACATTGATCTAATCACCCCACGTAATACTTATCTGCCGGTTCCGGATATGGACGCAGTTCGTAATCTCGCATACCCGCGTTCGAAAAACAGCTCTTGGCGATTTGACAGCAAACTCACTTACGTTGGGTTTTTATCTGGTCGTTCAGAAGGCAATGGCAAACTACTGACCGTAAACTTGCCCAAGAATCACAAACAGCCAAAATGCTGGGATTGGCTGCTATGTCCTGTAAGGGACATGCAATTACCTTTTTAATACTTATCTAATCACCACATGTAATACTGATCTAATCACCGTCGAGAAATTCTGATATAATCACCCCGCGTAACACTGATGTGCCGTCTCCTTGGCCTAGGTGTTAACGTCTGTCTTCGTTGCCCCGTGTATTCTCGTGAGTAACGTAACCTAGGCGAGAATCGGTAGCGGTTCTCACCGCGTTGGTAACTTAGGGGTTATGTGAGCCGGTCGCAATGGCAAACTACTGAGCGCAATCTTGCCTAGTACATCAATAGCAGCTGAAAAATGCTGATGTTGACTGCAACGTCCTGGAACGGATATGGAAGGGAAAAAAATACTGATCTAATCACCCTGCGAATTGCTGATCTAAACACTTTCACGTGTTGCGTTCAGTTTCTAAAAGTGCAACCCTAAAGCCATCCCCTCTCCCTTTCTAGGTCTGAATGACATATACACTGTCATACTTTACTCCATTATTTCAACAAAATCTAGAGGGCGTTGAACTCTGATTTTCATAAGTAGCTGCCGTGCTGTGATTGATGGCTACCACCACACACTGTAATTGTCCACACTTTCATACAGAGCTGTACATGCCAGCATGATCGTGAGTGAATGCTGGGTGTGTTTACACGTGACCGATCAAGTGGGACCGCTGGTCTTACGAAATTTCAAATTCATTTACTAATGAGAAAGTTGTGGAGACAGGATGAGAAAAACCAATACTTGTGTATGCGAGAGTGTGGGGAGTGGAGAGACGGAAGGAGGGAGGAAGAGAGAGGAAGTAAGAGGTTAGAGAGAGACCGACTCATTCACATGAAATTGCATCTATCAATTTACTCTGCTGGGTAGTAGCTCTGTCATCTTCAATACTGTGCGAAAGTGCCTCGTCATAGCTGGAAGAATGATTTCATTGTTCTCATTTTGAATTGTCCTGACATTTATACAACTTACGTTTCAGTAAATGTGAACAGACAATCTACAAGATATCCTTCCCTATGACATATAAATATCAGGACACAGCAATGGGCCGAAGGACGGAAGGCCTGACACATACGGATCAATAGCAACAATAATAACGATATAACAGTTTTTTGTTTTTAAAGTTAGTTGCATATCCTTTACGGGACGTTGCCGTCAACCCCAGAATTCAACCACAGTAGTCGTAGCAGCAGCAGCAGCAGCAGTAGTAGTAGCAGTAGTTGTAGCAGTAGTAGTAGTAGTAGTAGTAGTAGTAGTAGTAGTAGTAGTAGTAGTAGTAGTAGTAGTAGTAGCAGCAGCAGTAGTAGTAGTAGTAGTTGTAGCAGTAGTAGTAGTAGTAGTAGTAGTAGTAGTAGTAGTAGTAGTAGTAGTAGCAGCAGCAGCAGTAGTAGTAGCAGTAGTTGTAGCAGTAGTAGTAGTAGTAGTAGTAGTAGTAGTAGTAGTAGTAGTAGTAGTAGTAGTAGTAGTAGCAGCAGCAGCAAGAGTAGTAGCAGTAGTTGTAGCAGTAGTAGTAGTAGTAGTAGTAGTAGTAGTAGTAGCAGCAGCAGCAGTAGTAGTAGTAGTAGTAGTAGTAGTAGTAGTAGTAGTAGTAGTAGTAGTAGTAGTAGTAGTAGTAGTAGTAGTAGTAGTAGTAGTAGCAGCAGCAGCAGCAGCAGCAGTAGTAGTAGTAGTAGTAGTAGTAGTAGTAGTAGTAGTAGTAGTAGTAGTAGTAGTAGTAGTAGTAGCAGTAGTAGCAGTAGTAGTAGTAGTAGTAGTAGTAGTAGTAGTAGTAGTAGTAGTAGTAGTAGTAGTAGTAGTAGTAGTAGTAGTAGCAGTAGTAGTAGTAGTTGTAGCTGCAACAATAACACCAACGGCAGCAATACTAATAGTAAACACGTATTATCCCAAGAAGTGCTTGCTCTCAATCTCCGGCTGTGGTGGGATTATCTGTTCCCTCTAATACAGCGCTGGGGTCGACCCAGCTTCATCAAGTGGGAGCTGTGACAAAGTTGCTACATTTCATTCTCGCTATCTCCGCAGATGTTGTTATACTGTGAATTTATACTGGTATTTAAATGTTTCAACTCGGTTATGCATCATCTTCCGTTCGATTGTTATATCACATGTTGGTGTTATCCAACACTTTGATACAGCAATTATATATGTTATCTTAATATTAAAGTCAAAGTTTGTTGTTTATTCGCACTCTTTATTAATAAAATGTCCTAAAATTGTTGTAGATCTGTTTGCGTGTTCAGTTATCAATACTGTGTCATGTGCGAAGCTGAGATTATATTTATAACCTCCAAGTCGTATTCATGACCTCTCTTTGATCTCTCTCATTATTACTTCACTGTGTGGCGAGAAGAGAACCGATGATAAAACACATCCCCGTGTTTTATTTGAATTTGAATTTCTGCTGCATCTTTCCAGTAAACATTCTTTATTATTCTTAGATATTTGCCATCAATGTTGATATTTTCAAACATATTAATGATTACGTCGTGTTTGACTTGATCAAACACCTTGGTATAATCGATGAAGCACAGGAACTCGTCTTTCTGGGTCTCTATTGATCTCTCTATTAGTGTTCGTAATATATAGCATTGTGTGTACCTTTTCCTTCTACAAATTCATTCTGTTCTTTACAAATTGTCATCTTTACTTTCTTTCTTGTTATTCTTATTGTATTTCTCCTCAGAAGTTTGGTGGCCGGGTTTATGCGGTTGACTACGAAACTCTTCAAATTCAATCGCTCCCGGTCTTTTTGATAGAGGTATAATATTTCTGCTCCCAATACTTCTATTTCCTATGTCATGATTCCATATGGCCCGGTTTTTTTTTTCGCTTTCCTCGTATGTTTTATAGCGTCAGTAATTTTTACTTTTACTATAGGTGGACATTATTAGTTATTTTCTTCTCTTTCTCCATCACATAACTATTCATTCACGCCGCTTCTTTATTGTGGGCACCTTCTTCAAATAATACCTTTTTTTTTTTAAATTAAAACATCTTGTGTTTACTTGTATCTGTCTCCCTGTTATCTCATTGATTTGTCTGTGCATAGTGTTTGTATCCCTAATAATTGCGGTCTTGTGGGAGCACGTGTACACCTCGGAGGAGCAAATGGATCACCATAGTCTGGCAAGAATGCGACAGCGAGGAGTGACGAGGGGATCTGGCCGACGCTTGACGCTCAAAGGAAAGGCGAGACGTACATATAATCAGATTGCTACTGGTACTATTGGTGTTGGAACTCTTCGCTGGCTGCTGAGGATGAGGACGGAGCGCCTATGGGAATGCCCCGAATGCTGAGATGTCGTTTCCTAGAACAATCAATCAATCCCTAATAAAGTTCTTTTGCACTACGCGTTTTAATGATTTTCTTTTGCCTTTATTCATTTAACAGCAAAATATTGGGCCAGACACCACACAGTTTGAGACCCTCTGGTTGAGCATGTAGTTTTTTTTAACAAAAAACTCAGAATCGGTTTGAGCTGTCTTGCACAGAGACGGAGATAAATTTCTACAGAAGAATGACCATCTGTGTACTATTTGACTGACCTCAATAGCCTGCGATAAGTATGAGTCTTTTAAAACATACCATGTCAGTTGACATTTGTTTCTGCATATTGGCGGCCATTGCAGGTTTGTGGATTGTTCACGTCAAGTATTGAACAACAGAGGGGATAAATGCATGACAGGGCTGTCTCTGTTAGACGTGTCCCAGTTAATGATAATATTGTGTTTGTTCTAGGTAAACGTCGACGATGTTGTGTCGTCGATGCTATCAGCCGTCAAGAGCATTACCGTTATTTTCACTTGGTGGTGTTATCCTTTCACTACTTCCATGGCTACTTCTTACTCTGTGCCTTCGACTTTTCCCTCCATCATCGTCACCAACAACATTGTCACAATCGTCCTCGCTGACATCAACATCATCATCACCAATATTAACATTATCGTCTCTGTCAACATTATAATCAGTATGATCATCATTATTGTCGTCACCATCATTATCTATGACATATATCATCATCATCATCATAGTCATCAATATCTTCATCATCACAAGCACCATTATAATTATGGTCATCGTCATGATCAACATCCTTTTCGTCATCGTCATAATCATTATCATTTCATTAACAACATTATCATGATCGTCATCAACCCCACCATTATGTTCACATTTTTCCCTCGCCTTTACTTTGTGTAAGAAGACTTGTATCTGCTTTTAAGATACCCCCAGAGGAGTTGAGATGAGTTGAGTTGAGTTGAGTTGACTTGACTTGAGTTGACTTGACTTGACTTGTGTTTAGTTTACTTGACTTTAGTTGATTTGAGTTGAGTTAAGTTGAGATGAATTGAATTAAGTTGACTTGACATTTACTTGAGCAGAGTTGACTTGACTTGAATGGAATTGAGTTAGGCTGAGTTGAGTTGAGTTGAGTTGAGTTGGCTTGAGTTGAGTTGAGTTGACTTGAGTTGAGTTGAGCTGAGTTGAGTTGACTTTAACTGAGTTGAGTTGAGTTAGGCTGAGTTGAGTTGAGCTGAGGCAAGAACCGATTTCACAGCCTCGGAATATTCCCATTCTCATCTGCAACAGCCAGCGCTGAGTCCCACTGCTAATGGTATTTGTAGCACTCTTAATATATGTCCGTCTGAGCTTTCCTTGGAGTTTTGAGTGTCGTTTAGATGCGCAGTCACTCCCTGCAACATCATTCTCTTCAGCCCATGGCGATTTGTCCGTCCGTTATTCTGAACTATACACACGATTCGAAAGGGCGACGACCACATTTGTCTTATCGTGCACCAAAACCCCACCAAGGGATGCAGACACAGTTAATCTGTCCAGGGAGAGGAGCGGTTTGGGGGGGGGGGGGGGGGATCCAACAAATGCTATCTATTTTTGACTGTTGAATGGAAGCCTGCCACTCATCCAGAAGCATGCTTGTCTCCACTTTTCTCATCATACTTTGTGAGTCCGTTACAATGACGTCATGCGTGTGCTGTTTGTCCTCCACCCAGCGGAACGCCGCTGTGGCTTCCTCCACCTCCTTTCTCAGACTAAATGTTGTGGTATATGCCAAGCTCTCCAGCACCAAACACCGTCCACAAACTTTCGCCAGGAAACCCCAGGCATTTCTTGTACTTCTTGGCACAGAGCCATCCGCACAGATGATTACACCCAGAGGAGTTATGTTATTTGGTCAAGAAGCAGACTCACGTACGTCAGTCAATCCCATCATGCCATTTTCTGAGTCCAAATAACCAGCACGATCAGATATTACACATAATAATAGAGTAAACCATTGCACTGAATTCGAAACTTTATATTGGATTTGTCGACAATGGAAAGACTTTTGACAACACTGATAATGAATATCTGCTGAAACACAATGGGGTCACTTATTTAACGAAGGCAATATGTGGGGATATCAAACGAAGAAATTTTAAATAGAACATGGGTGCACCTTTTCCATAGTTATCTTGTTGGCTAGATCTGTTTATTCTATTTTTAATCCAATGAGTTTTTGATTGTCTTTTGTAACACTTGTATTCAAAGTCACAGATATCCTTTTCTTAAACGACCACGTTTCACGCACACAACAAGAATACAACAGGAACTGTGGCTTATGAGCAGTGAGCGCTTTTCACAATTCCCGACACACCGAGTCGAGGGTTCGAAACCTGCTGCTGGCGATATGGAAGCAGACTGTCTTGCGTTGATGTCGACAGCATGAGCGTCGATCATTCAGAAAGCAATAGCTTTCTACAGAACTAGAATTCCTGCTTAATAAACCACAAACAGCGAATGAAATTTGAGGTTGACTGCAATGCCCTGTAAAGAACATGCAACTGACTAACTGTGTGCATGAAAACTATTTCTGCTTCAAGATATTTGCACCAAGAACCGCTAGGACCAGCAGGTTGCACTGACTCCGCTGACTTCACATTCTTTGGTTGAAGAGTGGAGTGGATAATTTGACACGAAATTGATGTTACGGTCTTGCTTGCTTGCTGCTTGCTTGCTTGCATTCACTGGCTGTGAACTCCAGCGCGAAGTCCTGTATGCCGGATGAAGACATCATGTTGTCCACCATCAGTGTGATGTCATACCGGACTGAGGTTTGCGTGAGTATCCGTTGTCCCATGTCTGGCTTATTGGTGTGCATATGTTACGGTCTCATCTCATCATGTTCCTCTTTTTTCACGAAATGGTTCAGGTCGTTCAGAAGGCAATGGCAAACTACTGAGCGTAAACTTGTCCAAGAATCACGAACATCCAAAATTCTGGGATTGGCTGCTATGTCCTGATAGGGACATGCAATTAACTTTTTAATACTTATCTAATCACCACATGTAATACTAATCTAATCACCACATGTAATACTAATCTAATCACCACATGTAATACTAATCTAATCACCACATGTAATACTAATCTAATCACCACATGTAATACTAATCTAATCACCACATGTAATACTAATCTAATCACCACATGTAATACTAATCTAATCACCACATGTAATACTAATCTAATCACCACATGTAATACTAATCTAATCACCACATGTAATACTAATCTAATCACCACATGTAATACTAATCTAATCACCACATGTAATACTAATCTAATCACCACATGTAATACTAATCTAATCACCACATGTAATACTAATCTAATCACCACATGTAATACTAATCTATCAGTGACTGGTAACCTACTTGCATGGCCAAACCATTTGACTTGCTGCTTTCTAATTAAATCTAGTGCTGCTTTAACCCTCCATTTTAGTCCTGATTTCTTCATTTCTGATTTTATCTCTTCTTGATACGTTGAGTATTCTTCTCAGGAACCTCATTTCTGTTGTTGTCATTTTTCTTTTCTCTTTTTCTGTCATTGTCCAGGTTCGGCATTGGTAGCATAGAGTTGATAGGAAGATTGTGTTGTAAAGTGCTTTCTTAGTAGTTATAAAACATGTTTGTTCTTTAGTATTGGTGCCATTTGTCCAATGAGATGATTTGCCTTATTGCACCCATTTTCGATCTCGTCTTCTGATCTGCCATTTGATGATATTATAATTCCTAGGTACTTGAAACTCTTTACTTGTTTCAAGGGATGTTCGTTTAGGTGAATTGTTGTTGTTTGTTCTTCTTTAGTTATAGTCATTACCTCTGTTTTGCTTGTGCTAATTTTCATGTTATGTTCCCTACACATTTCGTTTAGACTATTCATGTGGTCTTGTAATTCAGCTTCTGATTTTGCTATTAGTGCTTGGTCGTCCGCAAACAGGAGTTATCTAATGGTTAGATTTGCAGATGGTTCTTCTTCTGTGTTCTCGAAATGCAGTATTCTTGCTGTCTCTGCTTGGCTGGTTTCTTTACATATGTTGTCTATATATATTATTAACAAGAGAGGGGACAGGACACAACCTTGTCGTACTCCGGATCTTATGGTGAAGGGTTCTGAGTGTCCTCCAGTTGCTCTCACTATGCATTCACTGTTGTTGTATAAACTTCTACATAGGTTTGTTAGATGTGTACTCACTCCATATTGTTTAAGGATTTCCCACAGCTTGTTTCTATCTACTCTATCGAATGCCTTTTCTTGGTCGACAAAGGCTAAGTAGAGTGTTTCTTGAAAAATTCTTGTTTCGATTGATTCGATTGATTTTTCTATAAGTTGTCTAAGAGAAAAAATGGTATCTGTGCATTCTTTGTTTTTCCTAAATCCAAGTTGTGTTTCCGCTTAGCTGGGGTTCTAAAGTAGTTCGTAATCTTTTTTCAAGAATTTTGCAAAATATTTTCCTAGTATGACTCAACAGTGAAATGCCTCTGTAATGTGTGCAGTCTTTTTTGCTGCCTTTGTTTTTCCAAATTGGGATAATTATGGCGTTTCCGCAGTCTCGTGGTGTCTGTTGTTCTACTCAAACATGGTTGAATAGTCTATGTAGCCAAACTGTTCCTACTTCTCTTGCTGCTTTAATTAGTTCATTTGGTATTTCACCCTGTCCCGATGATTTGTTCAATGGGGCTAATCTGATGGTTTTTATGATTTCTTCTTTTAGTATGTCTGGTTCTAGTTCTTCGGTGACATCTGTGTAGGTCTCTTGAATTCCTGTGACATCTGATGGGATGTTGAGAAGTTGTTAGAAATACTGCTTCCATCTTATTAGGATTTGTTTTTGTTCCCTTATTGGTTCTCCATATTCGCTGTTAATTATTTCAGTTGGGTCAAAGGGTTCTCCTCTGGTTCGCATTGCACTTATCTTTTTGTAGAAGTTTCTAGTTGCCTTTTTGTAGTTTTTAATTAGGGTTTCTCCATACTCTTCCCAGTCTTTTTTGTTTTTCCCTCTTTACTATTCTACTCACATGTCTTCTCGGTATTCTATATGCTATGTAATCACATTCCTGTTTGCTCTTCAACCACTTTTTATATTTTTCCTTTTTGTCTTTTACCGCTTTATTTACTTCTGCGTTCCATCAATTTGATGTTACGGTAATTCGAAAAAATAAACACCGTTCTCAACATGCTGTCTGTAAAACAAAATTAAACATTGGAAATTCCTAACACAAACTGTAGAATAAAATGGGTAAATTCTTAGTAAATAACACCCTTACTGACATTTGACGAGAGTTGGTAAAGTCTATCTGTTAAGCAATAACGATAAATCCTGAAAATATCTTCAGGGTTGATTCAGCTGTTGTAAGGCACTAACTAGAGGTTGGAATTTACCTGTAATTTCCCCAGTTTCTAGATTTGATGGGCTATAATTGTAATCAATAAGCAGGCAAGCTGAGAAACATCTAATGCTAGTGGAGATCTGATTTCTGAGGAAAATGCCAAGAATACCATGGACAGACAGGTAAATGAATGAGACCAGTCTATAAAGAAACACATGAAAATCGTAAATTGATTGATTAATCAAATTGGACATAATAGGCAGTCAGGATTTGTGGGCAATATTTGAAGAAAATTAAGCTTTCAAAATTACAAACAACTGACACATTTAATGAGGAAACATGAATGGAAATACAAAGGGATAAATACGTGGATGGCAGGGCCACACGGCATAAAAGAGACAAGAACGCAGACCTGATCTAAGACATTAGTGATCATATAAGCTGTCAAATCATGACCCCAAGCTTATTGGCACGGCACATGGTGATTATGGTAATGATGAGTTAAATCAGTATCCCTGCTAAGAAATAATAGTTGGGCTTCCCCATCACTCATGTCAGCATTGTGTTCTGGACGTTGCAGGGAAGGTAACTGCTACATCTACACGTAGATCACAAACTACTGTGTCTAACAAGATCCTACAACTTATAATATTTGAGACATTATATTTACCACACTGGTGACGGAAACTACGAGTAAATAACTTGCTCTAACTGTTCTCCCTGAATAAAATCTTTGCATCATTGGCAGATCTTCTGGAACGGCACTTTTCTCACAAATCATTGTACTCTAACGTCATCAAGAAATGCAGACATAATAATCTAGTAATAAACAATATATCTTTAAAAGTTGTGAGAACACAGAAAAGTTATCACCTGCCATGTATTTTGATCATCCCAGAGACATACAGTCACACAAAATAAGCTACCAGACAGTTTGACATAGCAGGCAGTCAATAAAGAAACTGTTGTATCTGTTTCTGCCTTGAGCCAAAAGGCCAGACAAAGGACAAGATAAACAGCTTTCTCCCAACCACCTTGGTGTAACCACGCGAGTTGAAAAGGCCTGGATAGCAAAGGAATAGGCGAGTAAAGAGTAACAATGACGTCAATGTGATGATAAGGTGGGAGGAAAGCATCAGGGAACACAAAGAAGCATATTCAGAACTGTGGTCAGAGCTGTCAATGATCAAGGGATAACTCAATGACTGTTGTAGCTGGACAGAAAACCTGACATATATTCTAGTACTAGCTGACCCAGCCCGGCTTCGCCCAGGCTCTGGCGGGGATCTATCTATCTATCTATCTATCTATCTATCTATCTATCTATCTATCTATCTATCTATCTATCTATCTATATATCTATCTATCTATCTATATATCTATCCGTCTGTCTGTCTGTCTGTCTGTCTGTCTGTCTGTCTGACCCAGCCCGGCTTCGCCCAGTCCCTGGTGGGGAGCATCTCATTTAATTCATATAAGTAGTCATATAAGCTCCCGTTCCCGTTCCCGACTATCTATCTATCTATCTATCTATCTATCTATCTATCTATCTATCTATCTATCTATCTATCTATATATGTTCGGCCCGTTCCCGTTAAAAATATAGATAGAATAGAAGAATAGATAGACTGACTGTAGAAAATATGATTGGAAGAGATCTATCTAAAGTAAACTTACCAAGATATCACGAACAGCCAATAAGTGCGGTGGGTTGACTGCAGAGTACTGCAAGCGATATGCAACTAACTTTCTCTCACAAAAAAATTACTTTTTTTTTAAACGAACGAAAATCTTTATTTTCAAAGGGTTAAGAATTGGGCACGCAGGCCCGTCCTACATTCTGCCCTTCTTCTCTATTTCCTCTCATACATTCTTTCATTCAACATCTCTTATGAAGCAATTCTTTGACAACAAAAGAACAATAAGCATTAAAATGCATGAAAAGTAACTCGTTGAGGAAATGTTTAACATGGGCGGGCATCATAAATACCCAACGTGGGTGTAACGCGCCATATATATGGGAATGTTACCAAATATCAATGTGCTGTTGAAGAAAAATAAAAAGATGAGTTAGAAATTTTTCAATATTTAAATAGATGCATTATTTTTATGAAAACTATGAAAATGCCTTAAAGATTATATCATTATTTATTATAACTCATATGCCTGTAAATAACTGTAGACAAAGAGTTTATAAATCTTTGAAAACAATGCAACAATCTATATATAAAATAATAGCAATGTTACTAAAAGTTATGCCCCTTGAAATAACTTTTCTTATGTTAAGTCCCCTCGCTATAAAGAAATGATAATGTAAATTTAAATATTAAATGTTAGTAAGTAAATAGCTGATTGTACACTAAAAAAACTATGACAGTTGGTTGCACGGGAATGAAAAGAAAACATGTAGAAAATGTCATCTCAATCGGATGGACCGTTCGCGAACGCATAAAGAACGGACACACATACATACATCGTGTTTTATATATATAGATTTACACAGATATATGACCAGAAAAAGTGTAAACTGTCAAACACCAAACAGCCAGGATTCGGTAGGTACAATGACAAGAAGGAGTGATAGTCTCTCAGACATTACACCATTCAGGCAGACACAGGCGATACAAACACGACAAGACATTCACTCCCCACACTGTGTACACGGATAGATTATTGTGCGCATCGACAGATGTGGCATGAGTTGATACCAAACAAATGACACTTGTCGCATACACAGACTTACATGGGCATACTATCCGGGTCGCACAAGAGTGCAAGGGGACGAGCGGCCAGGTCTGTTGGCTTCAAGACCACCAGTAGTTGGAGCAATCAGACTGGATATGGCAGATGCGAGCTCAAGACTTGTAATTCAAAATACAATAACAGATGAAACAACAGAGCGCCAGTAGTTGGAGCAATCAGACTGGATATGGCAGATGCGAGCTCAAGACTATCTATGAGTGACTTCTAGTTGAAGATACAATAAGAGATTAAACAAAATAATGTTTGAGTGTGGATTTAGCTAGGAGGTTCGGCAAGGAACAAGGGAGGTAAGAAAGGACTAATGCGATCTGGCATGATTGGAAGTCTACACATGACGACACTTGCTGCGGGAGAGCGAGCACATGTGGGTGTGACCGGAATATCATGGTGCCCATTCACAAATCAAAGTAAATATACTGTTAATTCAGCGGGAACGTTGGTGTAACGTTGGCAATTGCCTGAGAGCGGCCTGACAAGGGTTAGTTGTCAACTCTGAACGTTCGCTATGTGAGAGACAGACTGGCCTAGAGAATGCGAAGACGCTAACACTTCACATGGACACAGGAGATTCCTGCTACGGGATTTGTTTTTACATTACACCCGGGTTATGAAGATGACACAGTAATGAGATCTACAACAAATGTTGGAGGTTGTAGTGACAAAGGGGTGCAAACAGGGACAGAAACAGAAACAATGGTTATATTAAAGAAAACGATGATCTGTCGAAAATGTGACCAAACATTTACATTTACTTATATGTATAAGTATATGATAAAACATGGAGAGATTGCTCAGAAATGTTTAAATTATACCTATAAATTATTCAAAATAATATGTGAAAGTTGTTATTGTTGATCCATCTTCCATCTGAGCTACGATTATTTTTTAAATTTGTGCATAACAGAAAATGTTGAGAACGTGTTGTGATATTAACTAAGTTTTGCATTTGTAATACGTTCACAGTCAACGCAGATTCTCATGGGGCTAGGCTACAGAAAGACTGTGATGGCTGGAATCACAGCATTATACCAACGTGTGCGTACTAAGTCAAATCAAATCAAATCAAATCAAATTTATTTTACAAGGGTAACAAATTGGGCACGCAGGCCCGTCTTACATTCGGCCCTTCTAATCACTCGTCTTTCGTTCATCAAGAGCATTATACATTTACATAGGAAGAAAGATAAACATTGTGAAATGAATGTTGTAAACATAATCAGGACAAATTACCATGTTATGAGACCCAGCTCCCACCTACCCATGCATCACCCCACCCACACACACAACCCCACCTACCCACACACACACACACACAGGGACACATACATACCCCACCAACCAACCCATCCCCCTCCCGCACATCCCCCACCCACACACACTGCCCTCAACTGTTCCCACAACCAAAACACATTCGCCACCCACAAACATCCCCCACCAACCCACACATCCCACGCCCTCCCACATACATATCCTAACCCACACATCCTCTCCCCCACCCACACCTCCAACCACCCATCCCCCAGCCACATCTCCATCGACCATATATTCCCCACCCACGCACACACATCTCCCACCAACCCACACATCGCACATCCACTCACACATCCCCAAACCATACACACACATTCCCAAAAACTGACATCTCCCTACCCCGACACACACACACACACACATCTCCCTAACCACCTATACATCCCCAATCCACTCACACACACCCCACCACCCACACATACATCCTCCACCCACCCACACATGCCCTAAACCAAACCCCCACCACATACACACCCACCCGCACATCACATACATCCTCTACCACGTAATATTCCCAACCCACACACCGCACACACATATCCCTCACCAACACATCCCACACTCACATACCACCATGCATCCCCACCTACACACCTCACACATATCCCCCACCCACATACCACACAATATTCCCACCCACACCCACACAGATACCCTTACCCATCCACCCCATATACCCCCACCCACACACACATACCGCACCCACACAATATCCTCAAACAACACACCACGCACCTCTCCCCACCCACACATGCATTTCCCACCCATCCACCAACACACACTCACTCACGCACACATCCTCCACTATGCACCCACACACCCCCACCCATATCAACCAAACATCTCTCGATCACAATACCCCTACCCACACACATACTCCACCCACTCACGCATCCCACCCCGACACATACACATCTCTCACCCACCTACACATCCCTAAGCCACTAACACACCCCCACCCACACATTCTCCATCCACGCACACATCTCCCACCTACACACCCCCACCACCCACACATACTTCTCCCAACCACCACACACCCCCTACTCACCCACACATATCCCCCACCCATACACTAATTCCCCGCACCCATCACACACATCCCCCACACCACACACTATCCCCCACCCACACACATATCCTCACCCATACCACCACAAACATACCTCCCATCCACACACCATGCACCCATCCCCCACCAACACACCGCACAGATATCCCAAACCCACACAACATACACTTCTCCCCACCCGCCCTTACATCCCCAATCCACCCACACAATCCCCTACCCACACAACACCGCCACCCACACATACTTCCCCAAACCATCCACACATCTCCACCCACCCACATATATCCCCCACCCAAATACACATCCCCCGCACCCGTCCCATACACATATCTTCCACCCATACACACATCCCCCACACCCATTCCCACACCCCAACTTTCACCCCCACACATCCGTCCACACATCCCACCAACACCCACAAATATCACTACCCAACACCCACACACCCCAACCCATCCAAACGCATACCCCCATCCACATTCCCCCACCCACACATCCCCACCCACACATCCCCACCCACACATCCCCACATACACATATCCCCACACTCATACAAATCCTCCACACACACTCACACATCCTCACATCTAGACACATACAAAATGCCTCGCGAGAGCATTGAAACTAGTATGAACAAACTCCCACACTTTACTTACACACATACATTGACAATTGTCGTGAGCAGTCTCATAAAAATGTTAAACATGGAGAAAAATGTGTACATGAACAGTGTGTGAAGTAAAAATAGTGATGCTCCCACACACACACACACACACACACACACACACACACACACACACACACACACACACACACACACACACACACACATTCACTCTCAAGCTCACTCATTCTGTCTCTCACTCAAATTACAGTAATGTACATGAGTTTACATTATACATGATAAAATCAAATGGTATTTAACTGATAATATGACAGATGAGAATACACAAACATATGCATTCGCGTGTTACATAACATGCGTATTACATGACATGCATCTGCTCAGCTCTCTCTCTCTCTCTCTCTCTCTCTCTCTCTCTCTCTCTCTCTGTGTATTCTTTCATATACACACAAGCATGCGCGCGCTCACACACACACACACACTAACACATCAACTCTCCCACTGTCTCACTCTCTCTCTCGTTCGCTCACTCTCTCTCTCTCTCTCTCTCTCTCTCTCTCTCTCTTTCTCTCTCTCTCTCACTCACTCACTATTTCCCCCATTCATTCACTCTGTCCATCTCCATTCACTTTATCTCTAACTTTCTTACTCTCTCTCTCACACACTCATACACAGACAGACACACACCCTCACGCTATCACTCAATGTTTCACTTACCCTAGCGCACTCACTCACTCTTTTACTCTCTCTCTCTCTCTCACTCTCTCTCTCTCACTCACACACACATACACACACTCTAACACTCATTCACTCACTCACACACACTCACTCTCTCACTCATTCACTCCTCACTCATTCATTCACTCACTTACTCTCTCACTCTCTCATACACAATCCTTCACACACACACTCACTCTCTCAATCACACTCTCTCACACATACACATACGCATGAATGCACGCACGCACACACTCCCTCACTCACTCTCACACATACACGTACGAATGCATGCACTGACACATTCCCTCACCATTTCTCGCTCAATCACTCTCTCCACACACACGCATGCACGTGCGCACACACACATTCACTCTCTCACTCTCTCTGACACCCACTTTCTCTCTCTCTCTCTCTCTCTCTCTCTCTCTCTCTCTCTCTCTCTCTCTCTCTCTCTCTCTCTCTCTCCAACACGCACACACATATATAGTGAACAATTATAGTTAAACAATTATAATGAACAATTATACCAGTAAATGAATTATGGTGGCATATGGTCGGTATGGATTAAGTATTGAAAGAGTTTTCGGTTAAATGTGTGGGAACTCATTGGAGTTTTCAGATCTGGGGGAAGATCATTCCATAAGTGAGCACCAGAATAGGCGAAACATATTTTGTATAGGTCCAATCTAGGCTTTGAGACATGTAACAAATTTAGGCGCTTGCTGTTCATTGCATTAGATTGAATCAGCGGCAGAAGATACTCTGGGGTATTTTGAGATATTATTTTATTCACTAATTTGGCTTTGTTAAAAAGGAAGCGCTTTAAGTGATTCAATGAGCATGATTCAGAAGGTCGAAGCTGGATCTGTACGTAGACAGTGGACTGAGTCGCTGCGGAAGTCTGTTGCCCGTAAAGCCGCCTTCATCTTCGTCCCGGGACATGCGGGAGTCGAGGGAAATGAACGAGCTGATAAGCTGGCTGGCTCTGCACCCCCTGTAGATGGCCAGCCCATGGATCGTGCCGATGTTATTAACGTCCTGAAAGATATGGCGAGAACAGAGGACTTTGACTTCAGTGAATCCGCATCGCTGTCCAGGATGAAAGACTTGGGAGTAAGAATCGGCACGGCCAGACACGAGAGGTACATCGGGAAAACGAGGTGCCTCGTCAACCAACACAGAACTGGCACTATTAGCCACTGGACGCTGATGCATATGCTGGGGGGAGGATCTGAGCACCTATGGACCTGTCTGGAGTGCAATGAAGATACCCCAACTGATAACTGATAAGACTGTGATTGTTGGTTGTATAAATAATACAAATTGCCTTGAACAGCATTTCTGACTTACTGGCTCTGCGCATCTATATTTTAACTTAAAGGATTGTTGTGTTCCTTTCCACTTAAGTTCTGACGAGACATTCTGCGATATCTCATGTAACACACACTGTGCAATCTGTTGCTTGTGCCCTGTGTGTTTACGTCTGAATGGGACAAGCATTATTTTCATGTGATGACATGTGTAGAATGTGTTGTCTTTCTTCCTGGAGCGTGTGGGGCAACCTTGTTGTTTGTCGTAGGAACAGATACAGAAGGCTGGTGGAGCGTTGCAATATGCTTATTTTCTTCGTGAAATACCCGGCGACCTGTGCGGCAACAGATCTGAACAGTAGAGCTGCTGTTAGGCCTATACTGCCACTGATACAAGAGACTGGCTATATTGACCTCACCTGACAGAGTTAATCACTTAAATTGCACAGATACATATCACATCTGTAAATTTAAAGAAAGACAGCAAACCCACTAGAGAAAAGTGGCCATCTTCAGACCATTATTCCTTCAGATCAAACTAGCATCAAGCTGGTCTACATACGAAGATAGATAAATGTCTGTAGTTGTCGCAGATGTCACCAGACATTGCTGCCGGAAATTCATCATCAGCCTTGTTCATGGTATAGGACAGTGTGATAGGCTGCCTTATGACCTATGATGAAAGTGCCATGATTTACAGTGCCTAACTTTAAAAAAACTATTCTTCGGTTACTGCATGTAGAATCGCTAGGCTTTTATTTCTCTTCATTTTAATCTTTCCTGAGAGACTACTGATTACAGGTTTTGTATTTATCTTGAAGGGAACCAGCCATATCCTGGTGCGGGGAAATGCAACCCAAAGGTTAAATGTCATAACAGGGCACAACATGCCCTAAGCAGTGGTCGGCAACTGGTCTAGTATCGAAGCTCCGACAGGCGGACAGTTAGAGCTTTGCTTTACTGATCCGGCAGTTTCTGCAACTCGTCTTGGTCCAGTCGTATTGGTGTTACCTTTCCTCTGGAGTAAACTAGGCAGGCCGAGAGAGGGATCATGCAATATGGGCAACACATGATCTCTACAATTCCGCCCAGGCTTTGTGTTATTGAGAGGTTATTGTATGTGTGTGCTTTTTTTTGGTAAGAAACTATCGTCATTCAAGGCGGCTAGGTACCAGTGTATTTATCTCAAAAATTTATGAGTTGTTCACTGCCTCCTTGTTTTAATTGCGGTCTAGTTATTAATTGATATTTCTTAAGAAAGAATTAATATTCATAAAAGAGAAAATTTTTAGCTGGAGGTAGAAAGACGTCTTCTAACATTTTAATAAGTGATAGATGTTTAAAATCCACTTCTTTCCTTATGTTCAGTTGTTCTTTTTATGTGATGGTACCAAGTTCCCCTAGACTAGTGGTTCTCAACTTTTTTAGGGGCCCATGCACCTTTTCACCATATGTCAGAATGTCATTTCCCCCTTTCCAGTGAACGAAAGGAGAAGAATTGCCCCCTTTCCAAAGTTGCCAGCCTCAAAAGTTGCATTTTTTATATTCACAGTATTTTATTAACACAGCAAATTAATCATATTACAATAAACAAACAGTTAAAACTTCAAAGAATTGTCACTTAATACACGACACCAGTAATGCCAGAAAATTTTGCTTGATCAAACAAAACGCTTAATATAAAACCAGGATATTGTCCCTGAAGCCATTTTGAGCCCATCTGTGGTCTTAATTCCCCCCCCCCCCCCCCGATGTTCGGCTAGTGCAGTTAACGCGAACTGCAAATTAGTGTTTTCTTTTTCCCCAGAGAATAAAAATATATTACGTTCCCAAGAATTCGTTCTAGCCACAAGGCCAGACGATCCTCATCATAAACATAATACCATCTATATATCTACCCTTCCCCCTTAATCCCGTTAAAGGGCCTTGTCACAAAACGAAGATCATCTAACAAAGCTCCCCAGAAATCTCTATCACTAGCACTGATCGCATAGCTAATTGCCTCTGTCTAATACAGCTCTTGGTGGCATCCGTCTATTTAAACCACAGTCCTCATCCATTGGGTTTTCCTTCTATGTATCTTCCTGGTATTGAAGAGTGTATCCATTCTTTTATGTACTGAAATGTTTTTTTTTTTCTTGTTCATAACTCTCTTTTCTTGTCTAGTTTGATCAGGACTGCTATATCTGTCATTTTGTATTTTCGTTATTTTATGTATATTTCTCCAACTATCCTCATCATAAAACATGCGTTCGTTTTTCCAACTGACTGTTTACTGTCCATGACTCCACGCCATGTAACGAGATAGTATAGCCATTAATCTGTATAGATTAGACAGATTTCCAGTTGATTGACGCATTCTAAGAATGTTCTGTTTCCATATCTACTGAATAGCTTTCATCCTACCTTCACCATTAATGAAATAAATAAACTCAACAACAAGACCAGATTGAGAAAGGTGGAGGGAGATGGAGAGAGAGCGCGAACGACAGACAGACAGACAGACAGACAGACAGACAGACAGACAGACAGACAGACAGACAGACAGAGATGAGGTAGAATCTGATTGGAACTTTCAACGACAAGAAACCAGACGAAGGACATATTATGACGCAAATTACTTGTCAGAAAGGAAGGAGTGTAAACTGGTGACACGAAAGCCCGAACACATCACGGAAACGAAGTCTGAATCATTTAAAAATTGAAAAATTGAAAGGAAATGAGTATTTTTGCAGATCAATGCAGCAAAAAAAAATATCATCATTATCTGTCAAAGAGTTGTAAAGATGCCACCAATAAATAAATGTCCGATATCTCCATGATTGATCGCGCGAGTGATATTCGGGGGCCGCATACAAATTGTGTTTCGCAATTAATCAAAGTATGCCATAAGCTAGCTTCATTCTAAGATTATTGTGAATCAATTTCCGCGCTTTTACAAACGGATTTGGACTGCATTGTAGGCATTACTGTTGAATGAAGTACAGTGCAAATGCAGACATGTCCACCTAGTGACTAAAGAGTAGGAGATTGTGGCATTGAATACGTTCTAATCAATTCTGTGGATGGCTGACATTGTCGTGTATTCTAGCAGAGCCATGAGATAATTGGAACTCCCCAGGGCCCCGGTGAGATCAGCAAAATAAAATAATATTCAGCTTAGACACCATGGTTGTTGACTTAGAAATTAAATGGAGATAGTTGTCGGTTATTTCTTCCAGCACACACACACACACACACACACACGCACACGTACACGCACACGCACTCTCATGCAATGCAATATCTCTCTATCCATCTCTCTCTACCTCTATCTCCTCCTCCTCTCTCTCTCTCTCTCCACTCTCTCTCCCACCTCCCAATCTTTCCCTTTTTCTCCCTCTTTATCCCTTTTTCTCTCTCTCCCTTTCTCTCTCTCCCTTTCTCTCACCCCCTTTCTCTCTCTCTCCCTCCTTTTCTCTCTAACTCTCTCTCACTTTATCTCCTCCTCTCTCCCCCTCTCTCTCTCTCTCTCTCTCTCTCTCTCCACTCCCCTCCCCCACCCCTCACCCCCGAGACACTATATTTATCCACTTCGAAGTTCACTGGAGAAAGCTGTTAGTTATTTCTTTCCAGCACACACAACGCTTTTAACACACACACACACACACACACACACACATTGTATATCTATCTATTCCCTCGTATCTCGTTTCTTCTTCTCTTTTTCCTCCTACTTCTCCTCCTCCTTCTCTTCTTTTTCATCTGTTTCTTTTTCTTCTGTTTCTTCTCTTCTTCCTCCTCCCCCTCTTATCTGCCAACCTACCTCTTCACCTGCCTGCCTATCTCGTTCCCTCTCCCTCTCTCTTTCTTTCTCTTTCTGTCTGTCTGTCTCTGACTCTCTCTCTCTCTCTCTCTCTCTCTCTCTCTCTCTCTCTCTCTCTCTCTCTCTCTCTCTCTCTCTCTCTCTCTCTCTCTGCCTCCTTTTACACCCATCCATCCATCTATGAATGATTTTGGGATAGTTTTTCTTCAGCCAAACTGATTGAATTCTTAAACATTTCCCATTGATCATCCACATCTTGAAATAAGATCTCCAGACCAGACAATATATCAAATATATTCTTTACTTCTATGTTAAAATTGTCTTGCATTTTCTTGTAATTTTTAAATGTTCCATTGGCACCTTGCCGTCTTGACAGACGATAGTTTGTGCTTTAAAAAGGCATAATAACTTTTAACTATGGCGGTAGCGAGTGTGACTGATAAGGCCAATTTGCGCTGTAAATGTCCGTTCACGGTGGGTGCATGTGAACACGTGGTCATTTCCACCATCATGCACCATCTTACGTCTCAAACGCTTGGTGTGTGACTTTTCTGCAATAATTTTCTCCTTTGACTTTATTCCATTTCTGATATTTGCCCTCCATGCAACACATTCAGCGGCGACTTGCCTGTATCAATCATGTCCCGCTTACACACATCTTTGTATCGTAGTAGAGGCCGACCCTGAGATCTCTTACCCATCTGTAATTCACCAAAAAAGATATCCTTTGGTATTCTACCATCATCCATCCTCCTAAGATGTCATATCCATCTAAGTCTACGAAGACTGAGCATGGAATAAACTGTCACACAACCTGATCTTTCCAATACTTCAGTATTTGTGATTTTGTCTTGCCACTTAATACCAAGAATTCTTCGCAGACACCGCATATGAAAGCTGTTTAAATTGTTCTCTTGGTGTGAGTAAGTTGTCCAGGTTTCACTGCCATAGAGAAGAGTACTAAGGACACAGGCTTGATAGACAAGGACTTTTGTTTTGGCAGTAAGCTTCCTGTTCTCCCAGACTCTTTTTCTTAACCTGTTCATTGTTGTTGCTGCCTTACCAATCCGGATGTTGATTTCCTGATCTAGGGATAATTTGCTATTTACCACTGATCCTAGATATGTAAAATAGTCTACTATCTCTAGTTCGGCGTCGACAATAAAGATTGATGGTACCTCATATGCACCTTGTGACATAATCTGTGTCTTCTTTTTGCTAATTGTTAAACCAAATTCAGAACAAGCATTGGAGAATGCAGATAGTAGACATTGCAATTCTTCCTCAGAGTTGGTCGTAACTGCAGCATCATCTGCAAAAAGCAACTCTCTGATCAGTACCCTCCTAATTTTGGTCTTAGCCTTCAATCTCTGAGCATTGTAGAGGCCGCCATCTGAGCGTGAGTGAATGTATATACCACCATCCTGATCACGAAATGCATATTTCAGTAGAAGTGAAAAGTATATTCCAAAGAGGGTGGGAGCTAGTACACAACCTTGCTTAACTCCACTCTTGATTTCAAATTCTTCAGAAGTTGCACCATCAAACTTGATTATACCCTTCATGCCTGTGTGGAACGATTCCACAATGGACAGAAGAGTTGGTGGGCAGCCAATCTTCTTTAGTGCCTTGAACAGACCCTCACGACTGACCAAATCAAATGCCTTTGTGAGGTCGATGAAGGCAATAAACAGTGGTTGATTCTGTTCACGGCATTTTTCTTGCATTTGTCGCAATGAGAATATCATATCAGTGGTAGACCGGTTCTGTCGAAAGCCACACTGTGATTCGGGGTAGACTTGATCTCCTAGGACTTGAAGTCTGCGCAGAACAATTCTGGCAAATACTTTTCCAACAATACACAGAAGTGAGATACCCCTATAGTTGTTGCAGTCGCTCCGATCGCCCTTGTTCTTGTACAGTGTTATGATGCTTGAATCTTTGAAATCCTGTGGGACTTGTCCTTCACGCCAGCATAGCTCTATTAGCTGGTGGATCTGTATAGTGAGTGTGTCTTGCCCACTCCTGATAACCTCTATTGGAATCCCATCCTTACCTGGAGCCTTGCCAGATGCAAGTTCATTTATAGCACACTTAACTTCTGTTATGGTGGGAAGTGTGTCCAGGTGGTCAAGAGTTGGTAGAGCCTCTATGGCGTTGAGGGCATCATCTGCTAGTTTGGTCTCACTTGAGTAAAGCTCCAAATAGTGCTCTACCCATCTGTCCATCTGCTGTTTCTTATCAGTGATGACTTCTCCAGTCAAGGTTTTCAATGGTGCACTTCTTTTGATCACTGGACCACAAACTTTCTTTATTCCTTCATACAGGCTTCTTATGTCTCCCTTATCACTTGCGATTTGAATGGACTCGCATAACTTGATCCAATAATCATTTGCACACTGCCTGGCAGCCTTTTGCACATCCTTCCTAGCTTGCCTTAGCTCAGAGTGTTACGCGTTGGTCTTTCCTTGTTTCTTAAGAGAGCTTTCTTCTTCTTATCAATCAGGGGCTGCAGAATCTCGCTGTTGGCCGCAAACCAGTCCTGCCTCTTATGATCCACAGTGCCGTAAACCCCTACGGCAGTTTTATAAAGAGTTTCCTTAATTTGACCCCACTTTTCATTTACTGTACAATTTTCTGGTGTATCAGTGAAAGCATCTTCAAGTTGCTGTTGAAACTGAAAGCACTTTTCAGGATCATGAGTGTTAATAATATTAATCCTGGGGCTAGATTTGTGTTTAGCTGTGTAGATTCTCTTTGGTCTCAGTCTAACCCTTGCAACAACCAAAGAATGATCCGTATCACAGTCAGCACTGTGGTAACTACGAGTCAATGATATATGGTTCAGATGTTGTCTCCGTGTGCTGATGAAGTCCAGCTGGTGCCAATGGCCGGATCTTGGATGTTTCCATGTGACCTTATGCATCTCTTTTGTTTTAAAAAAAGAGTTTGTAATACATAGGTCATTACTGGTGCAATGCTCCAGCAGCCTTTGCCCATTTTCATTCATGCGACCGATGTTGTATTTTCCAAGGCACACTGGCCATGAACTTGAGTCCTTGCCCACACGAGCATTGAAATCACCGAGCATATAAATGTAGTCAGATTTTGGAACTGCCTTGATCACGGAGTCTAACTCCTCATAGAACAAATCCTTCACATCATCAGAGGAATCGAGTGTCGGTGCATATGCAGTAATAATGGTGGCAAACCCACAAGAGGTTGCCAAGCGCAGGGATAATAGTCTTTCATTTCCTCCTGCTGGAATTTCAATCATTCCCAGTAGCGAATTCTTCACTGCAAAGCCCACACCGTGTTGCCTTTTTTCTGCCTGCCCTCTACCCTTCCAGAAAAAGGTGTAGTTGTTTTCCCTGAGTGACCCTTCCTCAGCGAGGCGAGTCCCCTGCAGGCCAGCAATATCAATGTTAAGACGATTGAGTTCGGCATCAATCACAGCCGTTTTTCTCACATCGTCAATATTGGTCAAGTCAGTGGAAAATCCTGGACACATGGTTCTCACGTTCCAGGTTGCAAGCCGTAGCTTGAGGTTTCTATTTTTATTTTTGTTTGTACCTGGTGCATTGGTTTTACAGCCTGCGAATCAGATTTTGTCCTAGCCCCAAGCACCCATTGAAGCAGGCAGGCTGTGGCGGATCAGCACCCAATTGGCTGGGGGCTGCCCAGCTTGAGGCGGGCGGTAGCTGATCAGTGACACCTATAGGTGTCTCCCACCGTCAGAGGCAACGCGTGGCGCCCCATGTCTACGCCAACTGACAAGGACTTATAACCCGTAACAGTTGCCTCTCGCTTTGATTCCGAGACCAGTTAAGACCAGGGATGGAGTTATTGCCTCTCCATAGCACAAAGCCTGGGCTAAAATATAGAGATCATGTGTTGCCCATGCAGCATGATCCCTCTCTCGGCCTGCCTAGTTCACTCCAGAGGAAAGGTAACACCCCTACATGTGGAACAAGACAAGCTGCAGAAGCTGCCGGATCAGCAAAGCAATGCTCTAACTGTCCGCCTGTCGGAGCTTCGATCCTAGACCAGTCGCCAACCAAGACTTAGGGCCTGGTCTGCCCTGCCATGACAATTTTGTCTTTAGCTTGCATTTCCTCGCACCAGGGTAAGGCTTTCAATGTACACAGATCATATTTAGTGTTTCCTGGCGTGTACATGACTTTCCTTAACTTTACCTTCAATGTGCCTTGTATTCAGTCTGTGATCACTGCATTTGAATTTGTTTTTGTGACTGTTGACGTATTTCGAAACCTTCTGTTAATTATGATGTAATCAATCTGGTTTCTAATACTGCAGTCAGAACTCCATGTCCTTAATCTTCTTGGATGTTGTTTAAACCAGGTGTTTCCGACAAAACGTCCATGCTCTTTTGCACATTCTACAAGTCTGTATCCTCTCCCGTTTTGTTCTCCTAGCCCATATTTACCTATTGTGTATCCATTGCCTTGATTTCCTACTTTAGCATTGAAGACACCCATTATCATGTTTATTCCTGAATTTTTAAATTTCTTCAAAGCATTCTCCATGTCATTATAAAATTCCACTGAGGTAAAGTGTGAATAAAAATAGTGGAGCCACGGTATAGCTATAGAAATATAAACAATATAAAATAACACAAAGTAATGCAGCTTTGCATAGCACAATTACGGAAAAAGACAAAGACCAAAACAAAGACAAAGTGATTGACTGGTGCACTGAAATGAGTGCTGTCATCCACCCGGAAAAGGCGGCTGTTTTGTGGTGCTCTTTGGACAACAGGATTGTGAGAGCGGATGTCCCAAGCCTCACGATAGATGGTAGAAATGTCAGCAGAGAGAACAATCTGAAGTATCTGGGGCTCACATTTGACAGGAGCCTATCCTTCAAGGACCATGTGGAAACGGTTGTGACAAGATCTCAAAAGGGACTCCGTGCACTTAAAACTATGGCTGCAATGGACACAGGGCAGAGAATGCTTTTCACACTATACCAGCACTTGATCCTCTCAGTGATTGATTATGGATTAGGTCTGCTCACTGTCTCAAAGAGTCAGCTGGTGAAGTTAGAGCGCATACAGAACGAAGCTATCATTCTGGGATGCACTAGAGACACCCCAGTAGTGTGTATGCGTTACATCCTTGGTCTGCCGATTGTTGCTGGTAGGCTCAAGGTGATGCAGGCGAAGGCGTACCTCAGAGTAGCTGCAGACACAGACCATCCACTGCATGAGGCGCTGGACGCAGTTAAGGGTCAGCGACTGATAAGAGGGAAATCATGGATGGCTCAGGCAGAGGATACGATCAGACAGGTGTGCCCCTTGGAGAACATTAGGCGTGGAGAGGAGTGGGTCAGAGTGCCAGCGGAGCAGTCAGAATTGTACAGAGTTATAATCACATTAAGCCGGGAGTGCAGGGAGTGGCCAGCAGGGGCCGCGGAAGTGGAAATCCAGCAACTAATTCAGGACAATGCTCACTCGGGTGATGTGATTATCTACACAGATGGTTCAGTGTCAAGAGGTGAGAAAAGTGGCTGGGGGTTCACAGCCAAAGTCAATGGTCGACGTTTGGGGCAGGAGAGCCTGGCATATGATACCACAACATCCATCTTAAGAATGGAGGTGGAGGCGGTCACTGCGGCTCTCCGCTGGATGGAGAATACGACACACACACACACACACACACACACACACACACATCGTGATTGTAACTGACTCAGAAAGCATGCTGACGAGGGTGAGGACGGGCAGGCTTCGTGCGGAGTGGCTTGTTTCGCTTCGGAGGTCACGGGTGACAAGCATCGCCTGGATCTTTTCTCCGGGGCATGCCGGTGTGCTGGGAAATGAACAGGCGGACAGATTGGCTGGCTCTGCAGAACTTGGTGGAGTATTGATACATGAAAAGGCAGACGTGGTTGCGGCCTTGTGGGAGCATGTGCACACCTCGGAGGAGCAAATGGATTACCATGGTCTGGCAAGAATGAGACAGCGAGGAGTGACGAAGGGATCTGGCCGACGCTCAACGCTATGAGGAAAGGCGAGACGGACATATAATCAGATTGCTACTGGTACTATTAGTGTTGGAACTCTTCGCTGGCTGCTGAGGATGGGGACGGAGCGCTTATGGGAATGCCCCGAATGCTGTGATGTCGATTCCTAAATCAATCGATCGGTTTTTCAATTACGGAAAACATAAGACGTTGATGTGATTAACCTTCATCAGCAAACAAATACACAACACACAACATATAAACACGGGGGATACCCTACACTGACTACATTAACGGCATGATAACCCAATGACGTCGTGTTATTTTATACTATTTACATCTCCACGAAGTCAACTCCGTCGTGGTCCCAAGCCCAGTTGTGGACTTCCTTTGCCATCCTCGACCCTTCTCTCTCTTGTGCCCATGATCGTTGATACCACGCAAGTTTTTTTTAAGAGAGTGGCATTTGTCTCGGCGCCAAATGTTTACGCTGCCTGCCTCACGATTCTAAGGTCATGGGCTCGTTTTGTATTCCGTCCTTCGGTTACACGAGTGCAGATTTGGGAGACCTTTGCTCTCTACGCTAGAACTACGGTGTTCATTCTCCGTGCAAGCTTTCGACAGGCCACTCCGCATAAAGAGATCAAGCCGTATGGGGTAGCACTCGGTGCAACTAAGTTGATTCTCTTGCCTTTAAGCCGTTAAACACAAATAAAAGCTCTCACTTTGGCACTCCGAGTGTTTCAGGGGCAGTTGGGCTATTAGCTGATGTTATTAGCCTCGCACATTTCAAGCAATAACGATCTTTTATCATCACCGCTTCACTGGAATTTGCTGTAAGAATCAACTTCTCAAAGGAATCAGTTTTCGAACGGACAGAAATAGAAACTGGAAATCCAATCAATACATAAGTGTCTTTTTTTTAAGAATGTCAAGCAAAACATGTGAGATCTAAATGAGATATGTGACTTGAGCTGGCGCTCTTGTGACTGACATCATGAGAGATTAATTGCTGGTGAATGTAATCAACAACATGACCGGCACATACATCTCGTCACAGGGCATTCAAACCCAATCAATAAACATCCAGTTGCTGCCTTAGCCAGTCGATCCAGCCTAAAATGGGCACCATGATATGTTTTGGGAAGTAAAGGAGGTCGACATATGTAGCATGATGGAACAGAATCCCCATTTCCAGTCCGACACATTTCATAAATATACTTTGAGTCTTAACAGGGACCATCCCAAAATAAGGGCTATTCTTAGATCGAAGGTTCCAGAACGAGTTGGGGGAGGCGGCGGTATGCACTTGTCTTATGATTGGTTCATAAATAATGAGCCCACGCTATTCCTGGGCCATATTTTAAAATCTAATTAGTAGGAGCGGGAATTTCACCAGGAGCGGTCGCTAGTGTGATGTGATGACCCAACAATGCCCTTAAAGATTCAATAATATTGTTCTCTGGACAACAGGTACCACTTTAAAACATACTTTAATGTTGTGGCTAAACCTAATGTACGAAAGAGAAGAATATAAGAGTATTTTATGAATAATGCGTGAAAGTGGAAAACCTAACTTCTGTGCGCCAGAATTCTGAATACTGCTTCTTCAACCTTGACACGTCTTTCACGCTGTATACTCCAAGTGCCTATCAATCCCTTGTTGTGACTGGTTGTGTATGCTTGAGGAATGTAGTACACTCATGCAGATTCGCAAACCAAAACCCCTTGTGCATTCTACATGCCTAGGATGACTTATTCTTAAAATCAACTGTACCTTTGCTCTCGTGCGAGTTAACAAATGGCAGTCTGAATGGGAATGAGTGATGAAACATGTACAAGTTCCTTTGTAAAACGCAGAGAATGATGGAGTGAGTGAGTTGGTGATTTAATAAATAGCCTCTCACATTAGTAGAAAGAAAGATGCTTCAAATATCCATATGTAAACAGGACGGTGATGGCACGCCAGAATTGCTAAGTCCATGTGATGCCTGGTCGCTATAAGCTCAAGAGAATTACTATAATTTCTCTTTGAAGTATTACACTGTTACCTCTACTGTTGGATGGTTCATATAAACTAGTTCCTCAGAGAACCATAGGTGTGTGAACCTGTGTTTTAGTTGGCTGAATATAATGTATGGCTCATGCAAACTTACAAGGACTAAACATGTTTTTCCACATATGTGCTTGGTGCATATGTGAACCATTGCTATGCAATTGAGCTTCTGTTACCTACTGTGGACATTACTCAGTGGGGAAAGAGCACATGATGATGATGATGATGTATCTGTGATACAAGTCTGGTGAAAAAGGGGTGAGGTCTGGCATTGCTGTGTGAATATGGAATAAGACATTCATGCACCGACATCACAGCTATAGAAATGGATGTCTGGTCGGCTAATTTGGTAAATGCCATTAGTTAATACATAATGCATATTGCAGTTGTAAATGCCTATTTTCCATTTCCCTTCATAATGCCTGTCCCATGTTGCTATGTCACAATGATTGCTGTACTGTGTCTGGTCCTCCTTGTGCCCAGGTCTACTGTGGTTCAAACATGGTGGAACTTAGACCACATAAATGCTTGTAATTGTGTTAAGCTACCCTGTCTCAGCATATGGTCTTGTGATTACCACAGTACATCAGAGTGAAATTCACTACATCATCAACCTTAACCTTCCCCATCTCCATCTGTGTATGTTAATGTATGATAACATCATCTTTTAACACATGTGAAGAGATGTTGTGCCATTCTATATATCCACAGAGAACAGGAGGATGGAGGAGAGGCATCCATATATCATCTGGGAAAACTAACCAGTAGTCCCAGAATCCAGAACCAACTCTCTATAAGTGAAAACTTCTAGAACCCACAATATGGGAATTTCCTAGAGACTTTCAGCTCAGCTCTCAAACAGCTGGATATAAACAAGGGAGAAAAATAGTTCTGAAGACTCCAGTGATCATAATTATCAGGATCATCTGAGAATGAAACAACAAGTCTGGTTGTTAAACCCCATTCAGGACAACTTGTGAAATGACTGGTGCAATGGATTGTTTAGCTAGGACTTATCTTGGTTAATCTCCAGCCTGGTACTCACACAGTGTTGAAGAATGTGACTTGAAGTGTAGGTGAGAGTGGACTGACTGAGGGGCTGCAGTATATTGGATTTTGTTCCTATCTCTGGGTTTCTTCAGCAAGTCATGTTCTGCATGTACCGAGTATACATCTCCCAATGTCAGGAGAGTGTTATCCTCAACTTTTGAAGTATCCCAGTACCAGCATTCACAGACAGTCTGGTTAACGGTGAGAGACAGCATCATATCATCCTGCCAATTCTTGTCTTCAAGAGGAATGAATCTGCCATGAAGCTTATTTTGGGAAAGCTGCTAACTGGAGCTAGTCCAACATCCATGCTGATGATAAAAGGATTCAACAGACCCAGAACAGTAGTTTCTTCCTTGAGTTGCCCATGGATAGGATTTCTTAAATTCCCAAGAGACATGAGATGAGGATAGAGACTGATACTGAAACAGAATTATGTGGTGGTGATTAGAGAGGAGAGGTGGATGAGAGTTATTAGTTGGTGGAGTAATGGAGAGGTGGTGTATCATGTTATCTTCATGCATGTTAGCATATTTGTACATTTTGTATGTACCTTGTTGAGGTGTTGACATGACAAATGGGATGAACAATGGTCAGCACTAGACTCACCATCAGCTCAATAAACAGTATGATTGAACCAGTGTTTCAAGTACATGTCCCCAGTGAATTTCTTGTACAGTTGCTGTCAAGTGTTGTCTCTGGTGACTGTCTTAAGTGCTGTGGTTGGTTATACATATTGTGAAAAGTCCTGTATAGATGTTGTCAGGTATCTCATGATGTCTATCTTGTACACTTGTGGTGTAAACAATTCCTTGTGAATGTATGTTCCACTTTTGTCAAGAAACTGTCATGTAGATGTCCTGTCCAACAGATGTAATGTACAGTTATTGTTGAAGTTTGTTTGTCTGCAAAATTGAAGGACTACTTGAACTGATATAGGTCATACTGACAAAATAAAGAAAGAGGAGATCTAGGTGACGGACGAACAGCACACTGGCAACATTATAATGAGTGAGATGGATCCTCAGTTGTCCAGGCGCTAATAGTTCAGATCTTTTCTGGCCTTAAGGGAACCTTTTACTTCTTATATAAATTTCTGTGTAGATACATAGTGGTCTCACAGTGGGGGTTGAGCCAAAGAAAAATGGTTCTCCAAAAAGGCTATTGCGGGAATGATTAGCTCATTTGAGTGACCTCTAGACAAAACGTGCTAAATCATATCCTTTATCTTGTTATTTATTAGTCAAGATATATCTCCAGAGAACACTACAACTAGGTCCTCTGGCAACTCCATCCAAACATGTCACAACATAGTACTAAACACATCCTCTATTCATTGCAGCCAAATGTGCTGGGGTTGACTGCGACGTTATGTAAAGGATATGCAACAAACTTTTTTGTTTTTTTAAATGCAGTGCAGATTTGTTTGTGGAAAATATTCAACAGACACTTTTTTTAAGTGCACTTTCGCCTGCATTATCACACTCGACAGACGGTGCAGAGAGCAGAACCCTGCCGCTGTCAATGCTGAGGTTAACGCGCTCATCTATGATCACTCAGATAGCCCCGAAGTGCTCATTTATACAGATGGATCTGTTGTAAAGCAGCAGAGAAGTGCGTGGGCATTTACAGCCCGTTCAGCGGACCGAACCGTTCAGGAATCCAGTGGTGCCCACTCTATGACCACGAGCAGCATGACGATGGAGGTGATGGCAGTTACACAGGCTTTCATATGGCTGGAATCACAGCATTATACCAACGTGTGTGTACTAAGTGATTCAATGAGCATGATTCAGAAGGTCGAAGCTGGATCTGTACGTAGACAGTGGACTGAGTCGCTGCGGAAGTCTGTTGTCCGTAAAGTCACCTTCATCTTCGTCCCGGGACATGCGGGAGTCGAGGGAAATGAACGAGCTGATAAACTGGCTGGCTCTGCACCCCCTATAGATGGCCAGCCCATGAATCGTGCCGATGATATTAACGTCCTCAAAGATATGGCGAGAAAAGAGGACTTTGACGTCAGTGATTCCACATCGCTGTCCAGGATGAAAGACATGGGAGTAAGAATCGGCACCGCCAGACGCGAGAGGTACATCGGGAAAACAAAGCGCCTCGTCAACCAACACAGAACTGGCACTATTAGCCACCGGACGCTGATGCATATGCTGGGGGGATGATCTGAGCACCAATGGACATGTCCGGAGTGCAATGAAGATACCCCAACTGATAACTGATAACTGACTGATTCAACAGATAACAATTTAAAGATTATAATTTTAAAAGAATATTTAATAAAGCTATATATTGATTATGTGGTTGTTCACCAGGCCTCCTAAATCCAGTGAGCAATAATCAATTGATTATGTGGTTGTTTCGGGATTTTCCTTGCCAGTAAGAAGTCCTGATCGTTCGAGTCCAATCGATTGACGGACGTCGGTCGCGGCGATTGGGCAATCTTGAGCATAGCCTACGATGGGTAGCGTTGTGATGTTCTGTTGTGATAATTTGGTGTGTCCAGTGTGTGCCGCGTGGTTACACACCCGCTTCACACGCGTGATCCGGGACTGTTTCCGGATCCGGTCAGGGATATGCACTACTGACGAGCTCAAACGAGGGCGAAACTCGAGTATAGTGCTTCCATATTGACGTGGATAGGCCTTAGGTTCATACCAAAATGCGATCGGCGTTGCCAGTAGTGGGTTGTGCTCAATATTTAAATCTGTATATGTTTATGTATAAAATCTGTCTATAAAAGTCTGACTACATGCCTGATACACCTAAAGGAGGGTGAAAATTGTTCTTTACTTACTTTATTAGCACCATATACTCAGTACACTGCAATGCACGTACTGGGGATTTGAATTTCGTTGACTTGCTGTTATTGCAGTGGTCTTATCCTTGAGAATTACTCGTAAGTCGGAGTACTAACCAAGATGGCTAAAGTCAAAGCAAGGAGCTGCGAGGCAAGAAGAAAGAAAGGCTTTTCAAGCAACTGGATGATTTGAAGAAGGAGTTGCAGATCTTGCGTGTGGCTAAAGTGGCAGGCGGTAGTGCAGCCAAACACAGCAAGATCTACACAGTACGAAACTCTGTAGCCAGAGTCCTCACAGTCATCAAACAAACACAGAAGGACAACTTGCGTAAATTGTACCGCAAGAAAGCCCACAAGCCCAAGGATCTCTGACAGAAGAAGACCAGGGCCATGCGTCGGGCTCTCACACCTTATGAACTGACCTGCAAGAGCAAGAAGGAGCTGAGAAAACAGCGCCTTTACCCTCTGAGAAAATATGCTGTCAAGGTATAAACATTGTAGATTCTGCAAGGTCCTATAGGCAGCAGTTTAACTTTTGCAGCTTCTAATGCCTCGTGTCATAGCCGGGACGCGAACACAAACCTGATCTATGATTCTGGTGATCCCGTGAGGTAGCGAATCATGACCGCTCACGTTTATCGACACATAATGAGGATTTTGATGATGATGATGATCATCATCATCATGTCACACACACACATATACACACACACATGATGATGATCATCATCATCTCATATTTCTTTCTTTTACTTCTCATTGTACAATCACACGGAATAACACTAACCAATGCCACCCATCGGGCGCTGGAGCGCCAAATATTCCTCCCCACGACGCTTGACGGCAAAAGTGGAAGATGGTGATGACGACTTCTCGAATGCATATACATACATAGGTGCTTATTGTAATGACAAGTCTTGCTTTCGTTCATTCTTTCTTGAGATATGTATATTGTCATTGTTTTACAATCCCGTGGGGGACTATTGTGTTGACATTCTGGCAGCGGCATTATGCACAGTGTATCTGTGCGGGCTGTTGTTTGTCGAGACTCCTGTCTTTTCCACTTTTCACATTGGGCAGTGGGGAGCGTTTTGTGCGATATTCACTGGCACAGGAACGGAGCATAATGGGGACGACCCGTTGCTGTGAGGTTGGAACTATGACTAACTAACTAACTAATCCCGTCTATGCGTGGGTTCTCCAAACAGAAACCGAACTTTGAATATAACGTAGCAAGTTGGTCTAGAGCTAGCTTCTACGTGAGGGTGCATGTGTGCGTGCGTGCGTGTGTGCGTATGTGTGAGTGAGTGTATGTGTGCGTGTGTGCGTGTCACGGGCATTTCCAGTTAACCTAATAATGGTGGCAGCACGCCCGAAGGTTAGTCGTTGGTGTACTTCCGGTCAAGTGAAGACGCGTGTAGTGTATATGGAAGTTTTTAAAGCGTTTAAAGAAGAGTGAGAAGAGGGGGCACAGGAGAAGAAGGAGTTGGGAAGAAAATGGAGAGAGTGGAAGGAATGGGTGAGAATAGTAAAGGGAAAGGAAGATTGAGAACAAGAAGTAAATGAGGGATAATTCGCATATTTGGTCTTACACATTTTAGTCGTATATGCCGATTTTAAAGTAGATTAAATATTTCGAGATGAAGCATGTGTAATCGAATATGACTGCATTGTTATCAATGGAAACATGCATTATACTAGTCCATGTTTGCTTTCAAAGTGACTAATGAAGCATTGCCGGCAACACTGTCGTCTCCGCGTGTCAGTTGACAATTGAGTTCTCCGGTGATGATGTGTGACCAATGTCTATTGTATTTTACTCATATTTACTTTACAAACGCAGGTTCTGCATCTGGGACTTGACTGTACTTTGTAATTGTTGTGTATTTGTGACTTTGGTGACACTGTGAGCTTCTCTGTTGTTTTCTGTATTGTTTCAATCTGCACTTTTATCGTTTCATTTCATCTTCCTGTTACCTGGGGTTTGACAGCGGAATGATTGTTCAATAAGTGAATCTTTTATTTATTGCGATTAAATTATTGTAGCTCTTTAGCATTCTTCTTCTTCTTTTCGTTCATCCGGAGTGTTTTTTCAGATGTGATTGCGATGTGTCTGTTATGCGCCCTTGGGCCGAAACCCGTAGGCCAACACATCGACTTTAGCGTGCTTTTTTGACCAGGTAGCATTCCTGGGAGACTCTCACGTTTGCGGTACCATCCACAACCCAGTTGGAACGGTCGAAGACAACGGTCATCCCTCAAAGGAAGGCAGGGACAGTCCATAGCATTTTCCGCCATCCAAGGTTGCTTCCATAGTTGCAGGGCCGACACATAAAGCCCTGGATCTGGGCTCACCGAGGGAAATCGTCACGTCCTGCTCATGGCTGTTTTAAATCCTCACTTCAATATATTGGTCATTTCGTTTGCCCCGGGCCATTCCCGCACAAACCAGACAGGTTTGCAGACGGTATCCACTCAGCGAGTTTTCGGACATGTGCTTGTCGTTGTGCCCGTCAGAGCTGTTCCAGGCACTACAGACATTCGGAAAACTACCTAGTCAGAGCTGTTCCGAACAAGAGCGGCATTCGGAACCTAGGTAGTCAGAGCTGTTCCTAGCACGAGAGACATTCGGACGAGACATTTCACTCGGACGTAATTGCGTAGTGTCAATTTTTAGTTTGCCACCCGTAGGACGACACTTCCGGCTTCCGGCGGGCATTTTTTAATGAGGTTAGCCTTCCTCAGGTTTCGAGACTCTTGTTTCGGCTTCCACACAGCAAGCTTTCGCTTCGGGCTACCACGTAATGGGTTCGCAAGACAGGCGTTCCATTTCGTGTCAACAAGACAATTTTCCACCTTTGACTACACTCACTCCATGAGTGTGGTTACAGACTATCGGACGTCTGCGAGACATGCGACCGAGGTGTTTTTCCACCTTTTTGTACTCGCTCACGAGGTAGGCTACATTGTGCTGCCGGCTCAGCACCTTACCTCAGTGCGTCTGTGGGCGAGTAACGGTCAGGCCCTTTCATCCGGGGATACCTCATATCCCCCAGCTAAGAGCCATCGAACGAATCTGCGCCGAGCATGTAGCGTTCTCAGCACATCATCACAATTGTGATGTAGGTTTGTGTCGGCCAGGCTCTCACTTCCTAGAGTTTATGGCTTAGAGACGTTCAGCCATACACCTCGGATGGGAGCCTTAGAGGTTATGTCCGGACTGAGATTTAGGGATCGTTTGCCTGATTTTGACTGCTATCCTCAGTCTTACCTGCAGAGCAGCAGGTTGTGTCTCTCTTAGTCTGGTCCCTATCCCACGAGCCGTCCGATATGTAGTTTTCACCCATCGGCAAGCTCATGGGGTCGATGGGACACGCAAGCTCCCCCACCACGGCAAGGTGGAGACACATCGGGGGAGTCTTTAGCATTGTAAATCATCCAAATGTTAACTCTTCATACAACGTCCCTAATACGTCTATACACACACATACACACACACACACACACACACACACACACACATATATATATATATATATTATATATATATATATATATATATATATATATATATATATATATATATATATATATATATATATAATGTGCCATGCCGGAAAGCGTGGGCGGTAATTACTCGCCATTTCACTCGATCACCAGAGTCGTGGATTAGCTCAGTGTTCCTGTCTCGACCATGCCATATAGTCAAACCATCCAGGTATTTACTTCTCGGTTTTCCCCTTGGTCTGTTCCCTTCGATCTTGCCACTGTTGTTGCATTGCATGTGTAAATTGTTTACGATACGAAACATATGTGACTGTTGTTGCATTTTTTTCGTATATTCTTTACAGGACATTGCAGTCAACACCAGCATTTTTCAGCTGCTGTTGATGTCTTGGCAAGTTTTGCGTTCAGTAGTTTGCCATTGCTTTCTGAACGATTGGCTCACATACCTCCGTAAATAACCAGCGCGACGCGATCAGCTGCCGAATCTCGCGCAGCTGTGTTTCTTACGTGGGTATACGGGATTGCGAACACCGTCCTTAATCCCTTCGCCAGGGAGCGGGCGTTGTTGCATTACATGTGTAAATTGTTTACGATACGACACATGTCTGACTGTTGTTGCATTGCAAGTGTAAATTGTTTAGGATACGAAACATGTGTGACTATTGTTGCGTTACATATGTAAATTAACATGCGCCCCGTTGCAAACACATTGAAAAGGGTAAGTGTAGCTTCATTTCGGAAACTTTTCTGCGTTTTGTGATAGATGTGTGAAAGATGTGTGATAGATGTGTGATCGATGTGTAATAGATGTGTAATAGATGTGTCATAGATGTGTAATAGATGTGTGATAGGAGTGTGATAGGAGTGTCATAGATGTGTGATAGGAGTGTCATAGATGTGTCATAGATGTGTAATAGATGGGTCATAGATGTGTAATAGATGTGTCATAGATATGTAATAGATGTGTCATAGATGTGTAATAGATGTGTGATAGGAGTGTCATAGATGTGTCATAGATGTGTGATAGGAGTGTCATAGATGTGTCATAGATGTGTAATAGGAGTGTCATAGATGTGTGATAGGAGTGTCATAGATGTGTCATAGATGTGTGATAGGAGTGTCATAGATGTGTCATAGATGTGTAATAGATGTGTCATAGATGTGTAATAGATGTGTGATAGGAGTGTGATAGGAGTGTCATAGATGTGTGATAGGAGTGTCATAGATGTGTGATAGGAGTGTCATAGATGTGTGATAGGAGTGTCATAGATGTGTGATAGGAGTGTCATAGATGTGTGATAGGGGTGTCATAGATGTGTCATAGATGTGTGATAGGAGTGCCACAGATGTGTCATAGATGTGTAATAGGAGTGTCATAGATGTGTCATAGATGTGTGATAGGAGTGTCATAGATGTGTCATAGATGTGTGATAGGAGTGTCATAGATGTGTCATAGATGTGTAATAGATGTGTCATAGATGTGTAATAGATGTGTGATAGGAGTGTCATAGGTGTGTAATAGATGTGTCATAGATGTGTAATAGATGTGTCATAGATGTGTAATAGATGTGTCATAGATGTGTGATAGGAGTGTCATAGATGTGTGATAGGAGTGTCATAGATGTGTCATAGATGTGTGATAGGAGTGTCATATATGTGTCATAGATGTGTAATAGGAGTGTCATAGATGTGTCATAGATGTGTGATAGGAGTGTCATAGATGTGTCATAGATGTGTGATAGGAGTGTCATAGATGTGTCATAGATGTGTAATAGATGTGTAATAGATGTGTCATAGATGTGTAATAGATGTGTGATAGGAGTGTCATAGATGTGTGATAGGAGTGTCATAGATGTGTGATAGGAGTGTCATAGATGTGTGATAGGAGTGTCATAGATGTGTGATAGGAGTGTCATAGATGTGTGATAGGGGTGTCATAGATGTGTCATAGATGTGTGATAGGAGTGCCACAGATGTGTCATAGATGTGTAATAGGAGTGTCATAGATGTGTCATAGATGTGTGATAGGAGTGTCATAGATGTGTCATAGATGTGTGATAGGAGTGTCACAGATGTGTGATAGGAGTGTCATAGATGTGTAATAGATGTGTCATAGATGTGTGATAGATGTGTGATAGGAGTGTCATAGATATGTGATAGGAGTGTCATAGATGTGTGATAGGAGTGTCATAGGTGTGTCATAAATGTGTTATAGATGTGTCATAGATGTGTGATAGGAGTATCATAGATGTGTGATAGGAGTGTCATAGATGTGTGATAGGAGTGTCATAGATGTGTGATAGGAGTGTCATAGATGTGTGATAGGAGTGTCATAGATGTGTCATAGATGTGTGATAGGAGTGTCATAGATGTGTGATTGGAGTGTCATAGATGTGTAATAGGAGTGTCATAGATGTGTCATAGATGTGTGATAGGAGTGTCATAGATGTGTGATAGGAGTGTCATAGATGTGTCAAAGATGTGTGATTGAAGTGTCACAGATGTGTGATAGGAGTGTCATAGATGTGTAATAGATGTGTCATAGATGTGTCATAGATGTGTGATAGGAGTGTCATAGATGTGTGATAGGAGTGTCATAGATGTGTCATAGATGTGTGCTTGAAGTGTCACAGATGTGTGATAGGAGTGTCATAGATGTGTGATAGGAGTGTCATAGATGTGTCATAGATGTGTGATAGGAGTGTCATAGATGTGTGATAGGAGTGTCATAGATGTGTAATAGATGTGTCATAGAAGTGTGATAGGAGTGTCATAGATGTGTCATGTGTCATAGATGTGTAATAGATGTGTCATAGATGTGTCATAGATGTGTCATAGATGTGTCCTAGATGTGTAATAGATGTGTCATAGATGTGTAATAGATGTGTCATAGATGTGTAATAGATGTGTCATAGATGTGTAATAGATGTGTCATAATGTGTAATAGATGTGTCATAGATGTGTGATAGGAGTGTCATAGATGTGTAATAGATGTGTCATAGATGTGTCATTGATGTGTGATATGAGTGTCATAGATGTGTCATAGATGTGTGATAGAAGTGTCATAGATGTGTCATAGATGTGTCATAGATGTGTGATAGGAGTGTCATAGATGTGTGATAGGAGTGTCATAGATGTGTAATAGATGTGTCATAGATGTGTAATAGGAGTGTCATAGATGTGTCATATATGTGTGATTGAAGTACCACAGATGTGTGATAGGAGTGTCATAGATGTGTCATAGATGTGTGATAGGAGTGTCATAGATGTGTGATAGGAGTGTCATAGATGTGTGATAGGAGTGTCATAGATGTGTGATAGGAGTGTCATAGGTGTGTCATAGATGTGTTATAGATGTGTCATAGATGTGTGATAAGAGTGTCATAGATGTGTGATAGGAGTGTCATAGATGTGTGATAGGAGTGTCATAGATGTGTGATAGGAGTGTCATAGATTTGTGATAGGAATGTCATAGATGTGTTATAGATGTGTGATAGGAGTGTCATATATGTGTGATAGGAGTGTCATAGATGTGTCATAGATGTGTGATTGAAGTGCCACAGATGTTTTATAGGAGTGTCATAGATGTGTAATAGATGTGTCATAGATGTGTAATAGATGTGTCATAAATGTGTAATAGATGTGTCATAGATGTGTGATAGGAGTGTCATAGATGTGTGATAGGAGTGTCATAGATGTGTAATAGATGTGTCATAGATGTGTCATAGATGTGTTATAGGAGTGTCATAGATGTGTAATAGATGTGTCATATATGTGTAATATATGTGTCATAGATGTGTAATAGATGTGTCATAAATGTGTGATAGATGTGTCATAGATGTGTGATAGGAGTGTCATAGATGTGTAATAGATGTGTCATAGATGTGTAATATATGTGTCATAGATGTGTGATATGGGTGTCATAGATGTGTCATAGATGTGTGATAGGAGTGTCATAGATGCGTCATGGATGTGTCATAGATGTGTGATAGGAGTGTCATAGATGTGTGATAGGAGTGTCATAGATGTGTAATAGATGTGTCATAGATGTGTATTAGATGTGTGATAGGCGTGTCATAGATCTGTGATAAGAGTGTCATAGATGTGTCATAGATGTGTGATTGAAGTGCCACAGATGTGTGATAGGAGTGTTATAGATGTGTAATAGATGTGTCATAGATGTGTCATAGATGTGTGATAGGAGTGTCATAGATGTGTGATAGGAGTGTCATAGATGTGTTATAGATGTGTCATAGATGTGTCAAATGTGTCATAGATGTGTCATAGATGTGTGATAGATGTGTTATAGGAGTGTCATAGATGTGTCATAGATGTGTCATAGATGTGTCATAGATGTGTCATAGATGTGTGATAGGGGTGTCATAGATGTGTCATAGATGTGTCATAGATGTGTGATAGGAGTGTCATAGATGTGTCATAGATGTGTCACAGATGTGTCATAGATGTGTTATAGATGTGTGATAGGAGTGTCATAGATGTGTCATAGATGGGTGATAGGAGTGTCATAGATGTGTGATAGGAGTGTCATAGATGTGTCATAGATGTGTCATAGATGTGTCATTGATGTGTCATAGATGTGTGATAGATGTGTCATAGATGTGTGATAGATGTGTGATAGGAGTTTTATAGATGTGTCATAGATGTGTCATAGATGTGTGATAGGAGTGTCATAGATGTGTCATAGATGTGTCATAGATGTATCAATGATGTGTGATAGATGTGTGATAGGAGTGTCATAGATGTGTCATAGATGTGTGATAGATGTGTGATAGGAGTGTCATAGATGTGTCATAGATGTGTCATAGATTTGTGATAGGCGTGTCATAGATGTGTCATAGATGTGTGATAGGAGTGTCATAGATGTGTCATAGATGTGTGATAGGAGTGTCATAGATGTGTCATAGATGTGTGATAGGAGTGTCATAGATGTGTCATAGATGTGTGATAGGCGTGTCATAGATGTGTCATAGATGTGTGATAGGAGTGTCATAGATGTGTCATAGATGTGTCATAAATCTGTCATATATGTGTGATAGATGTGTGATAGGAGTGTCATAGATGTGTCATAGATGTGTGATAGATGTGTCATAGATGTGTCATAGATGTGTCATAGATGTGTCATAGATGTGTGATAGGAGTGTCATAGATGTGTCATAGATGTGTCATAGATGTGTCATAGATGTGAGGCAGCCTGAACTTCTGGCGATTTGGAAGCTGGTCGCCTTGCTTAGAGGTCTATACAATGGTATGAGTGTCGGTCGTCCAGAAAGCAATGGCAAACTACTGAGCGTAAAAACTTGCCCAGGAATCACAAACAGCAAAATAATGCTAGAGTTGACTGCTACGTCCTGTAAAAGAAATGCAACAAACTTTTTCTTTAATACCACATCCCCATAGTGTTTTGATTGTATTTTTACAAATGTATGGGAGCCATGCCATATCCCCATGGCGTCCTGGTTGTAGGTTTACAAATGTATGGGAGTCAGGCCATATTCCCATATCGTCCTGGTTGTAGGTTTACAAATGTATGGGAGTCAAGCCATATCCTCATAGCGTCCTGGTTGTAGGTTTAAAAATGTATGGGAGTCATGCCATATCCCCATGGCGTCCTGGTTGTAGGTTTACAAATGTATGGGAGTCAAGTCATTTCCTCATAGCGTCCTGGTTGTAGGTTTACAAATGTATGGGAGTCAAGCCATATCCTCATAGCGTCCTGGTTGTAGGTTTATAAATGTATGAGAGTCAGACCATATCCCCAAAGCGTCCTGTTTATACAAGTAGGTTTACAAATGTATGGGAGTCAGGACATATCCCCATAATGTCTTGTGGTAGGTTTGCAACTATACGAGAGTGACACCATATCCCCTACTGCTAAAGAATGATACTAAAGCTCAGAATATATTTGACTTGTGAACTCAAACCGGTGTTGTTTGACTCAGCAGCTGGCACTAACTGCTTATGTTTATGTAGCCTTTAGTTGTGCCACTGTCTCTTTATAATAGTTGGACTTTACATTTAATTAAGACGAAGAATAAGAAAACTACTGACCTTCTACCTACAAGATATAAAGATCGAAGAAAACTGGTTTTTAAACAGCATCGCGTCTCAGAAACTGAAATACTTTGGTCACACTAAACGTCCTAGTGGGATGGAATGAACAGTTATGTGATGCACAGTTCAACCAATATATTGTGCAATACACTGTTTATATCTTCATTATTCAAATTATACTTACTTTACAAACATCTTTCCTTCTCTATATAAAGTTTAATATCAAGAGGTGTGTGTGCGTGCTCGCGCTGACTATGAACAAAATAATAAGACAGTGTTATAGATAAGCATGTGAAGAACACATTCAAGATCCCGACATCACTAGAACAATCGACTGCATTTCTAATATACGTACACACATACATACCCTTCTACATGGACTGTGACCAATCGAATCTCGCGTCCTTTAGAGTCGCTGTACATTTTAGCATTAACTTAAACAAGGAAATATGTATGAAAGTCGCTCCACATTTATATAAAGATATCTGAAAACAGAAGTATGTTTTCCAAACTACTAACAGTTGGTCTTTGATGGTCGCAGTGACGTACGATGTCCGATGGAACAATTTTCATGTCGGCCAGCGTTTGCTCTAACCAGCTTCTACACAATATACGTATTACTGACAAGCTGAATGAAAGTCAAGTAAATCGAGGCTTATTGGACACACTGACAGCTCTATATTTGTATAGACCAATCGATACTCGATGTCTGATGTGGTCAATATCACGCTAGTAGCCTTTACTTCCCACAAAATTTCATAGTTTAGACTGGGTTTTAAGAGAAATCTCACCTGGATGAGAATTCGAAAATATGACTACTAACTAGATCGGCAGGCAAGCGCACTTCTTGTAATTCCACAAATATCGTACATGTATGGATCAAGAATCACAAGGTTAATTGCATTATTTCTCGTGTTTTAGGCCACCATTCGTGGAACTGTTTCTGGATTCTACAGCCAGTTTGGAACACTCACCAGTAGTGCTAAGTTTCTCCCGTGCGCCGTCCTTCTAACTAAGGCGTGAGAGGTAAGTAGGCGAGCATGCTCCACCGGTCTCTGAATCAATTGTGTGGCAGTCAATGTACTCTGTGTGCTTGAGTACATCTACCTTGGGGAAGGCCAGGCGCCGTTTGCTTTTATCGTTTCCGCACACAAAGGTACGATCATTGATGGCTGACTAGCCTCTAGCCAGATTAAGTCATTTGTATTAAGCAACTCACCATTTCGTTGGCCGAGAGGTTAAGAATGATTGGTTCTCCTTCCGAGACCAGGGTTCAGATCCTCGGTAAGGTGTGGATTTTTTCTGTTATGTGTATGTTTGGGAGGGGGGGGGGGGGGGGGGGGAGGACGATAAAATTAAACCCCTAATCTGCACTGTTCGTGGGGATTGCACTAGCCAGGCGGCCTTCATTCCTCAGGGTCAAGTCCTCCTCCGCAAGGTACTATAGGCAGTAGATGATATGAAAGTGATTTCTTTGCAAGTTTAGGTTCAGTAGTTTGCCAGAACTTTCTGAATGACCAGCACACATACCATTGTATGAAAACCAATGCAAGGCGGTCTGCTGGCAAATCGCCCGCAGCTGCGTTTCGAACGCGGTATGCGGTATTACGAATTGTGTGCGCAACACCTTTGCCACAAAGCCGACAACTATTAAGTTTACTAATCTCTCATAAACTGGAGACAATGAAGATCACGTTTTTGAGAAGAATACTGAGAATATCACGGCAGAGAAAATAACACTCACTGAAAGCACTTATCCCTACAACACAATATTCCTAGTAACTATATGTTACCAATGCCAAACCTGGACAATGACAGAAAAGGAGAAAAGAAAAAATCATAACAACAGAAATGAGATTCCTGAGAATAATTCTCAATGTATCAAGAAGAGATAAGCTCAGAAATGAAGAAATCGGGACAAAAGTGGAAGTTATAGCTGCGCTAGATTTTATTAGAAGGCAGCAAGTCAAATGGTTTGGCCATGCAAGTAGGTTACCAACTAACAGTATACAACAACGAGCAATGATGTACAGACCAGAGGGAAGCAGAGGAAGAGGCCGACCACGTAAACGTTGAACACAGGAAATAACAGAGTCCATGGCAATAACGATACATGAAGCCCATAAGCGGGCACTCTCCCGCTGTTTATACTTCACCTCAACACCCCAAGGCACAAGAGGAACATGATGAGATTAGAAGAAGATGAAAGCACTGATTGCTATAGAAGCTACAAGATCACTCCTGAAAATTGTCTGGACAAGGAAAATGAAATGTATCAGACAAGTCAACATACGAGGTATAATACACAACTGAGCCTTGTGTGCGGGAAATGATAGATAGAAGAAGCAAAGGTAGACAGTAAGAAATGTTTGTTGAAAACACCTGGCAACAAACATCAGTGATAACATAAGCAAAATAAACTTCTTTAATATATGAGAGGGCCCAGAGGGTAGGACAGTCATTAACCCCAATGTCTTGTTCCGACCAAGTACCTGAAGAAGAGATATGTCGCAGCGTTATTTCAATATGTATCTCCTAGTTGTTACTTCAGTTCCCGCCTATTACTTGACCTCCTTCAGAATGAACGTATCTCCTAGTTATTACTACAGTTTCTGCCTTTTACTTGACTTCCTTCAGACTGAACGCATCTCCTAGTTGTTACATCAGCGCCAACCATTTATTACTTTATCTCAGTCTGTTCCCGCTTATCTAGAAGTTATCATTTTAGTTCCCGCCATTTATTATTTGAAATCCTTCTGACCTAATGTATCTCCTGGATGTGCGACTGTGTGTGTATTTATGTGCTTGCGTGTGTGAGAGTTTGTATGTGTTGACTGGGTGAGTGCGGGAGGGATTGTATGTGTATGCCTTGCTGTACGTATGAATGAGGATATATGGGCATATGAGATAGAGAGAGAGAGAGAGAGAGAGAGAGAGAGAGAGAGAGAGAGAGAGAGAGAGAGAGAGAGAGAGAGAGAGAGAGAAAGAGAGAGTAGGTATGAATGTATCAGTAAACTTTTGTTAATGAGTTTGTGATTGTGAGTGTGTATGCGAAGGGGTGTGTATTTGTATGTTATTGAGTGGGTGCATAACTGTGATAGTTTGTGTAAATTATGCAGGTATGTATGTGTGTAAATTCACGTGCTGTGTATGTGTGTCTGGCTGCCTGGCTGTCTCATAACATGGTAATATGCATTGTTTATGTTCACAACTTTCATTTGACAATGTGTGTGCTTCTATGTGAATGTAACATGCCAAATAGTTAATTGATGTACGAATGATTAGTGATTAGAAGGGCCGAATGTAATACGGGTCTCCGTGCCCAGTTTATGACCCTTTGAAAATAAAGTTCGTTCTTTCGTTCGTACTTCAGTTTATACCATGTAATACTTTCTTCCTTCTTTCCCTACATGTTGATTTTGATGAAAACAAAACATCAGGAACGGAAACTGTTATATGGGTAAGACTTCGACAGAATTAAAGAGCCTCGAGTGGGGGTGGGGTGAGAGAGAGGCGAGATCGGACGTGATGACCTAGGTGTCCGTCGTTCTACTTTAACTTAAGACCACCAGTTATGACACTTTACTGTCTGGATGTTTACAATACAAGGAACAGCAGCCATTTGGCATTGTTGTTAGTGTGCATGCCTGTCGAGACAGTGGGCCGGGTTCAGTCCTCGGCAAGAAAAGATTACGACTATGAGGTCGGCCAGCCTCATAGAATCGGTGACCAGACAATATTCAGGTTGGCTAGGTAGGAAATGTGGCTAGGTAGGAAATGTGGCTAGGTGGGAAATATGGTTAGGTGGGAAATGTGGCTAGGTGGGAAATATGGTTAGGTGGGAAATGAAGCTTGGTGAGAAATGTGGCGAGGTAGGAAATGTGGCTAGGTGGGAAATGTGGCTAGGTGGGAAATATGGTTAGGTGGGAAATGAAGCTTAGTGGGAAATGTGGCTAGGTAGGAAATATGGTTAGGTGGGAAATGAAGCTTGGTGGGAAATGTGGCGAGGTAGGAAATGTGGCTAGGTGGGAAATGTGGCTAGGTGGGAAATATGGTTAGGTGGGAAATGAAGCTTGGTGGGAAATGTGGCTAGGTAGGAAATGTGGCTAGGTGGGAAATGTGGCTAGGTGGGAAATGTGGCTAGGTTGGAAATATGGTTAGGTGGGAAATGTGGCTAGGTGGGAAATGTGGCTAGGTGGGAAATATGGTTAGGTGGGAAATGTGGCTAGGTGGGAAATATGGTTAGGTGGGAAATGAAGCTTGGTGGGAAATGTGGCGAGGTAGGAAATGTGGCTAGGTGGGAAATGTGGCTAGGTGGGAAATATGGTTAGGTGGGAAATGAAGCTTGGTGGGAAATGTGGCTAGGTAGGAAATGTGGCTAGGTGGGAAATGTGGCTAGGTGGGAAATGTGGCTAGGTTGGAAATATGGTTAGGTGGGAAATGAAGCTTGGTGGGAAATGTGGCGAGGTAGGAAATGTGGCTAGGTGGGAAATGTGGCTAGGTGGGAAATATGGTTAGGTGGGAAATTAAGCTTGGTGGGAAATGTGGCTAGGTAGGAAATGTGGCTAGGTGGGAAATGTGGCTAGGTGGGAAATATGGTTAGGTGGGAAATGAAGCTTGGTGGGAAATGTGGCGAGGTAGGAAATGTGGCTAGGTAGGAAATGTGGCTAGGTAGGAAATGTGGCTAGGTAGGAAATGTGGCTAGGTAGGAAATATGGCTAGGTTGAACATGTGGCGAGGTGGGAAATGTGGTTATGTGGGAAATATGGTTAGGTGGGAAATGAAGCTTGGTGGGAAATGTGGCGAGGTGGGAAATGTGGCGAGGTAGGACGTGTGGCTAGGTAGGAAATGTGGCAAGGTGGGAAATGTGGCAAGATGGGAAATGTGGCAAGGTGGGACATTTGGCTAGGTATAAATTGTGGCGAGGTAGTAAATGTGGCTAGGTAGAAATTGTGGCGAGGTAGAAAATGTGGCTAGGTAGAAATTGTGGTGAGGTAGGAAATGTGGCTAGGTAGAAATTGTGGCGAGGTAGGAAATGTGGCTAGGTAGAAATTGTGGCGAGGTAGGAGATATGGCTAGTTATAAATTGTGCTATGTGGAAAATGTGGCTAGGTATAAATTGTGGCGAGGTAGGAAATGTGGCTAGGTAGAAATTGTGGCGAGGTAGGAAATGTGGCTAGATAGAAATTGGGGCGAGGTAGGAAATGTGGCTAGGTAGAAAATAAGGCTAGGTAGGAAATGTGACTAGGTAGGAAATGTGGCGAGGTAGGAAACTGGCCCCCTTTCTTCTTAAAACGTGGCCTATAATATTTGAAGATTTAACATTTCGCACCCCAAAGGCAGTATTTGTTATGAGAAATCCTGTATATTTGTACGTAACAGACGTGATATTCTAATTTCTAAAAGTTGATCACATTTACAGTTTTTACGTGTCATCGCGGAGAAAAAAAAGCTACAGAAAGAAGGATTCGTGTGCATTCATCAAATATTATACTCAACTTATCTCATCTCATCACATCATGTTCCTCTTGTACCTTGCGGTGTCGAAGTGAAGTATAAATAGCTGGAGAGTGCCCGATTATGGGCTTCATGTATCGATATTCCCTCCGTCCAACGTTTACGTCGTCGGCCTCTTCCTCTGCTTTCATCTGGTCTGTACATCATTGCTTGTTGTAGTATACTGTTAGTTGGTAACCTACTTGCATGGCCAAACCATTTGACTTGCTGCCTTCTAAGAAAATCTAGTACTGCTATAACCCCTCAGTTTAGTCCTGATTTCTTCATTTCTGATCTTATCTCTTCTTGATACATTGAGTATTCTTCTCAGGAATCTAATTTCAGTTGTTGTGATTTTTCTTTTCTCTTTTTCTGTCATTGTCCAGGTTTGGCATTGGTAACATAGAGTTGGTAGGAACATTGTGTTGTAAAGTGCTTTCTTAGTAGTTATTGATACATGTTTGTTCTGTAGTATGGGTGCCATTTGTCCAATCAATTGTTATACAAACAGGTGTGGCATAACCGCTAACCATCATTATTCAGTTGACAAGAATGCACGCCAAAGAGAGGGGAAAATATAAAACAATTGACTACACCAACGCAAACTGAAACCAAACCTTAAAAACTAACGCAACATCAAAACTGAAACTGGAACAAGTGACAGATGACGTCAATTCTAGGAAACATTTCATCAGCCCAAACTCAGGAGATCATTGGATAAGAACAGACACGTGACAACGCCTCCATTCGAAAGCCCGCTTGGAATATGTTAATCGCGCACTTCTACTGCAACCCGCCTGATGAACAGACGTAAAAGCTGGTGTGACCACATTTTCAAATAGGGACGGCAGAATGTCTAGATCCGAGTGAATTCTTGGTGGCAACCCATTGGTGACCAATTGGCAACCAACTGGCAACCAACTGGCCAACCAACCAAACCATACCAGAGAGAAAGAGATGAACCGCACTTGAGATGGAGGAAGACTTGGCCGTGAGCAGAGTATGGGAAGCCTTCAGAGAAGCTACACGGGCAGAACTGAAGTGGATCCATCAGTCGAAGGACCCAGGCTTATCCTAATCCTCCAATCGCAAGGTTACATTTCTCGTTAAAAAAAACACACAACACTCAGTCTCAAGAACTGATACATAAATGTATATGTATTATCTCCACACTTAACAAGTACAACATTCATATGTTTATAATATGTTTCCATACTTGCTGACATCTTATTTATTGATGCCTATTTGTTGATGGACTGTGACATTGGTCCTATATGCATTTTTCTAATTTATCTTGTGTAACATTAATTTAATATTAACTGATCTTTGTTGATTAGTCAGTTCAACCTATCTGTGATTCACCATATTATGTGTGTACACCAAGTTGTCAAGATCTATTGTGATTGGTTATGTGTTTAATTGTTTAAAAACAACTTAACTCAGGAAGGAATATTAAATTGGGAGAGACTCAAGGTCTATCAACTGCTCAACATCCATGCTTTCTTAACATAAATCAGGCTGAGAAAATTCTCCAGACTTTCCTCAGAATGAAAAGAAAAGGGGGGCTCAAGAGTTAAAAGAATCCTTGGAGAAGGGGCAGATTCCCAGTTAGTAATTACTATTCTCAC